>VZTT01031828.1:9009-28027 GCA_013400855.1 Buphagus erythrorhynchus | reverse complement strand
TTTAGAAAATATAAGTATATATTAATAAATAATGTAGTCTTTCCAAACAATATTTGTTTAAATGAACTTGTTTTAAGAGATATTGAGACGCCTCTTGAGAAGAAAAGGAATATATTAAAAACAAAAGCTAGACTTGTCATACTAGTGAAGCATTCTGGTTATTAGGGGCTTAAGCTGTCCTCTGTGAATAAGTAGAAAGCCTTTGCACATAAAGGGTGTGATTGTAAGTAAAGAACTGCAAATGTTGCATTTGATTATCAGCCTCACTTTCTTCTGATCTAATTTCAGCATTGAAGTGGTCTTTTGTTATTGTGATTTTCTAAATACATTTAAGAGTCAAAAGGATATTTAAGACATTTCTTTCCTTTTGAAGCATGGGAACTGCTTTCCTTTTGAAGTATGGGACTCCTCCTTGTTTTAATCCTTTTTCTTTGGCAAAAGTGAAATATTTCAGGTATGGTACTAGCTGACTTATTTTGCTATTGCAACTTTCTTTCTACAGAAAATGTACTGTAAATGTTTCTGTAGAAAAATTTGATCTGTAATAAAAAGACCTTTTATTGCCTAAGAAGATACAAAAAGAATGTGAGGCTCCTTATAAGCAATTTATTTTAATTTTGAATTTGAGATGTAAAGAATAAACATTCGAAGAATTGAGGTATTAAAAACCTGAGAAATGTGGTATAGCTGATACTATACTCAGGGTTTGCACTTGTTAACAGTGAATAATAAGGGGCTGCCCTGCAAGAAGCTTTATTGAAATCAATGATGATATTTTTCTATTTAAAAGATGAACAAAGCTATCTGGGCTTTTTTTATTTGCAATATAAATAAACCTAGTTACCTTACCTTTAGAGAGGATATTAAAATACAGAGAGCTTTGTTAGCAAAAGAAATTCAGATTTGAAGGCTTGATTTGTAAAGTTTTTCTCTGCAACTGGAAGAGCTCTTTAATAATAACAATAATAATAATAATAATAACAACAACTACTGATATAAATTGCACCTTGGAAAATTCTGTTTCCTTATTCAGATAATATCTCCTGGTATTTTAAAATGAACTAGCCTGCCTGTGCACACATGTATACCATGATGCAGGTCTTTGTTTGTCTGAGAGTGGCATGAACGTATATTTGCTGAATTCTTAAGCACAGGAGACAGATGAAGCTGGGGTGGACTGCAAGTGCATTTCTAATACATAAAGCAAATGCATTTCTAACACAGAGGTGATAGAGCAAGGCTAGAGACCCTTCACTGGCCTCCAGCTTGCACTGCTGCTTTTTAGTGACTTTATGGATTTCTCTGCTAGGCACCTCTGTCAGAGGTATCATTAGGCAAGTATGAGACCAAGGGCAGTGGCCCAAATACTTGTCAACACCAGCAATTGCTTGACCACATATACATGGACTTTTAGTTAAAGGGACAGTGTATTTGATACTTGGAGTTGATGTTAAAACATCCATGTTGGCAAGATGCCACTGCTTCTGTGCTGACTAAAGTGATGTTGGAATAGCTTTTACTTTTTTCTTAACAGAAGTGTTTCTTTTTCCCCAGTGGTGATAAATCAATAGTCTGTTCCAATCCTGATCAGCAATATTCTATTGTTATAGTGCTATCAAGATACTGTTGATATTTGTGGAAGAATGACATTTAGATGAAAGAGTAAAACTTCTTGTTTTTAAAAGACAATCCACAAGCCAGCATTCTTATGCTTACACAAAATAAAGTGCCAATATAGGAAGATACTTAGATTTAGAAATTCTTAATGCTTCCTTCATGAGAGATATTGGTATTTAAAATAATTTTGGAATTTTGATCTCAAATTGTAAATGCTTACTTCAGCCTGTATACTACCATAGTAGCGCACTCCAAGGACCACGTGGCAAAAAGCAAACAAGAAAAGTCTGTGTTTGAACTGGTTCACATGTTACTCAGCTGAAGAGCAGAGATGGCACTAATGTTTGCAGCAACTCTTTGGTTTCAAATACAGAAAGATAATTTATGAAACAAAAAAAAAATCCAGTTTTCTATATTCTCTTGAGTTTGAGATCTGCTGAAGAGGGATTTTGAGTATAATTCAAACCTGCATAAGATGTTTTTCTTCTGCTCTTCTGTCAAGGTTTAGGAATGGTACTCCTCAGTCCAGTGCCCCCAGTCTCCAAACCACACAGGGGTTCTCTCTTTTTCCCCCTCCTCTCCCACTTTGATGGGCTGAAGAGGAGAATTGGAGGCACAAAAGGCAAACATCATGGGTTGAGCTAAGAGAAATTTACTGGAAACAGCAATGAGATAACAAAAGGAGCAGTAACAGCAACAAAATAACTGATGGCTCCCTCTGCCACATTTTCGCACTGGGAGGAACCCCTTTTCGCTAGAAGGAAGTCCCTTTCCTCCATCCTACACATGAGATGGTGTAGAGTAACCTCCATGACCTAGCTATGCCACTCATGGCTACTACGAAAAATAACCCTGTCCTGGCTGGAACCAGGACATCTTCACATCATGAGCATTAATAAAAAAGAGTGTGCCTGGTCTCAGGCTGCATAGATAAGTCTACAGTTTTACTTTCATTTTTTGAGGCAATATGATTTTACTGCAGGCTTTTACCATTTTAGTTTGAATAATATTCTACAAAGGTGCAGGATACACTTAGACCTTTGGAAAGCTAAGCGATCTATAGGTGTCCCTTTTGTCAAAAGCAAATTTGAGGATCTCATTTGCTAGTGAGGATTGCAATGCTGTGATAGGGCCTGTACCAGCAGGTCTTATGGAGATCTGTTTCAGGAATGTAGTCTGGAAATTGAAGCTAAGGGGAGCTTTCTAACATATTAATTGCGTTAAAATATTTAAGAAGTAACATTCATACTCTTCCCAAGAAGGCAATGGCTTTGTGTAGCCTTTTAAAATCTTAAGTAAAATCTTGCTCTTAATCTCTTTTAGTAGCCTGAAGTGCTTTTATTGTTCTTTCTGTGGCGTCCCACCCTTAAAGGGAAGTGATGATTTATGATTTAATTGAGCCTTTTATTCATACTTAGACACAACAAGCTGCTTATATGGAAACTAAAATGGGCAGCAATAAGGAACAGGTACCCTGAGCTTAGAACAAGTCATGCTCTTTGCCCTTCTGCAGAAGAGCATTAGGTTTTCCAGTCACGAAATTTCCTGTATCTAATACGTGAGTCCTCACTTGCATCTACCAGCTGTTAGACTGCTATAGGACAAGTAGGACTAAAGGCAGGCAGACCTGAAAGAGAAGACAACAAAATGCAATTTAGGAAGCATTTGTTTTCTGGTGCCACAGGACATACAACAAAATGTTACCAGTCTTCTCCCTTTCTTGCAAGCTCACTGGTGACAAGTACTTTACGTAGTTTGTGCCGTGTTATCCTCGTTTAAAGGTGAAATAATAGTCTTCAACCAAGAGGCTACAAAACCATACTCTGACCTAACAGTGGCATAATGTGAGTGGAAATGGAGATTCTGCCCCACACAGAGGAGTTGATTGATGGGAGCTCTTGATAGGGGAAGGTGTGGTATGGAGTCTAAATTTGCATCTCTATGGCTGGGTGAGTCTTTTGTCAGTGGGCTTTGTAGAGGAGCCCAGACCCTCTCACACCTCCTTGAAAAGGAGCTGATATTGCTGTTCAGAAATGGTTTTTTGGCACCCTCTGTGGACCTCCAGCAGATAGAGGCACTTAAGCCTTGGGTGAAATAGCAATTTTTCATTGAATTGCAGATACATGTTTGCCTATATGCATCTGCTAATGGGCCCTCTTGACTGGCTTTTCCCTGGACATTTTGATTAAAAGGCTGAATTTTGGTTTTCTGCTTAATCCTATCATATTTGTTCTAGAAATCTAAGATGTGGAATGGAGGCTTTTGGGTTGCAGTCTAGAAATGCATGCATAGAAATGAGTGCTTCAATTTCTGTGTGGAGCAGACTGAATAGTTTCCCTAACCAGATCACTTGGCTTTCAGTCATGTCAGTGAACAAAATTATTATCTCCCCGGTTCTGTGCACTTAGGTGATTTCAGTCTGCCTCTTATGCAGAGTTATTTCATACTTTTCTGTTTTTCAGTTGGGTAACTTTGGTAGTGTCACTGAGAAGGTCAAAGATGGAAGAAAATAAAGTGGTGGATCAACAGTCTCCCTTGTAGCATGGGTTCTGGGCATTTTTTACATCTCTCAACTGCACTGTTGTGGGTTTTTTATTGTAAAGATGAATAGAACTACTCAATTTTGCTATCTGCTATAAAGCATTTTAAAAAGACAGTTCTTTCTGAGTGACTTGATTTATGAGAGGAGTACAGTTTGGAGGTTGAAAAATATTTTCTGTTCAATGACAGCTCTAACAGAGTAATTGTAAGTGACAGAATTTGCTTGAGAAAGTTCTAAGTTAAGTGTAGGATGCCTGGCTGTTTACAAGTAACCATCTAAGCCATACAGTTTGGATGTGTGGAGGCAATGTGAAAATCTATTGACATCTTTAGTTACTCAACTGGTTTATTTTTGGGAGCTCATAAGTTGGCAGGACATACTGACCCTGTCTGGAGGGGAAAAGCATAATGACTTTGAATGCAGGAGACTTAATGAGTATTTTGTCAAGTTACATGATACTATTTCTTTGCAGCAGCTATCATGGAGGTTTTAACCCTTTGCTTTCCCTCCAGACCATTTTTGCATATTGTTGATATATTTCAATGAAAATCTAATACTAGTCTGTCAAGACAAAATGGCTTAATGCATCCTACAACAGATTCGAAGAGTATAAGGTTTTCTTGCTTGAAAAAGGGGGAGAAATATTTGGTTATAGATTGCTTGTTTGTAACCCTTTGTAATATTAAACTTTCACTTGGAACAGCTAGGTTGGATTCAGAATTGGTCCTGGACACAAAAGACTACGGCGTAGGAAAGACAGGGCAGTCTTGCACATGGATAATATTGGATTGTAAGGAAGTAAGGAGCTGAGAGAAGTTGTATTTATGTTCAAAAACACAGCTGTATTTTTTGTGAAACTGATACTGCTTTTGCTCTGTGTGAGCTAGAGAGACCCAGCAGACAGAATCAAAAACTGACAGTAACAACTGCAAAGTGAACACTTTGCCCTTCCTATTATTGGGTTTCTGCTTGTGACTGATTCACACAAAACTATTACCCACTCTGCATAGGAAAGTAAAAACAGGAAGGCTTTCTTGTAGTGCTCTCCTTGGAACTACTACTTATGGTCCTGATTTTGAGAGCTGGTACAAGGTTGCATGGATTAAGTAGAGAATTTGTCATGGGTGAAGGTTGGTTTTCTTTTGGCTTTCAATATTCAGTATTCTGACACCATCAGAAATTCTCAACTGTATTGTCAGTTTAGTTGGAAACAACTTAATTGCTGGGAATGAGTAACTTCAAAACATTTTGCTTGATGATACTTGCCATCATCTTACTGAAAAGTTTAAGTTGTATTTGTAACTTAATTATTCCATATCCCTTTATTTATTCGCACAGTTTACTTGTAGTCTCGCACCAGCATTGCAAGATTTCTTCCAAATGCTGAATTGTGAAAAAGATGAGTTACCAATCACTTTAAAGGGAAAGAACCACTGATTTGACTTTTGTGTGTTACACAAGCAAAATTTAAAAGAAACCCAACAGATGAAGAAGTAAAATAAAGCGTATGTTAACACTTGGCAAGCTGACTGGACTCACTGAGACCATTTTGCTTGAAAGTTGTCTACTTCACCATTGTTATTTTTAAGGAAGTAGAAGTGGTGGTGGGCTTTTTGTGGGTTTTGGTTGGTTTTTTTTTTTTTTAATTGTTTGTTTGTTTTTAATATGAAAAGGAAGATCTGGAAAACTCATGTGTCTGGAATGATGTCAGCTTATCTGTTCAGCAACAGTCCCAGTCCCTTACTATTATTAAATACAATTGCTGGAAAAATTTGTCTTGAGGCAGGAATGTTAATTTATTTTTGAGAGTTTTTTTTCTTAAGTGTGTATTGGACTTTCGTTTCAAACATTTATTTTTTTTCCCTCAGTGCTATCAGTGCTACTTTTCAACTTATTTTAATTAATCTTTGACTTTATTATAAAGTTATATAACTAATCATTTTGAGACTTAGCTTTCCTTCCAATGCAGAAGCTGAAAATGAAGCTGTGTATATTCATAGCTTGTAGAAATGCCAAATAAGCAGTATAAACAACAGAAGAGCCTGTATATTTAAAAAAAAATTTTGAAAAATCCTCATTCAAGACCTAAATGAAATGACTGTATTCCAGAACGCCTTTCTGTGCCGGGCTGTTGCGTGTGCCGCAAACACCTGAGCCTCGCCTGCCTTCGCAGGGCTGTGCGGTGCGTGGCTGGCCCTGGGGTGTCACCTGATGGAGCGGGGCCTGCCTGGTGTCCCAGCAGCCGCGGGCCGAGGCACGCCGGGGCTGCCTGCGAGGCCAGGCCGGGGCTGCCTGCGAGGCCAGGCCGGGGCTGCCTGCGAGGCCAGGCCGGGGCTGCCTGCGAGGCCAGGCCGGGGCTGCCTGCGAGGCCAGGCCGAGCTGCCGGGCGCCGCTCGGGGGCTCGCAGGGACCGGGAGCTCAGCTGCGGGGTGCACACAAACCCTTGGAGAGATAATGTTTCTTCAGGCCACCACTCCGGCTCTTGCTCAGCAGCTGAGGCATTTCATTGGGAAATGCAACATCAGAAAAGCATGCTTTTAGACTCCAAGTGGCTTTGGAACAGCTGTTTTGGAGCAGCTAAATAAATATAACCCTCTCTCAGAGGAAATAACTTTTCTAACAGATACATGCACAGATGGATTGTAACCATACTGAGCCCAGCATTTGCCTGAGCAAGAGAGGAAACCTTTTAATAGAGATCTATAAATGGAAATTTGTGCTTATACCAGCTTCTTCTAGCAGCGATTGGAGAATGCTACTCCTGCCCAGTGGGAATGAGATAAGCATCTCAGGGAGTTGGAAAAACTAGATGAGCTAGGGAGACACCAGCATGAGCTAAAACAGCAATATACATTAAAATTTATTGGTGCCCAGATGCCTACAGAAGTGTCTGGGAGCGGTTCTTTTACAGCAGTGTGAGTGGGTAACAGAGGTACTGTGTGTGCCAGAGGTACTCAGTATGCTTGGAGAGAGAAGGGATCATAGCACTCCTGTCAGAGGGAAGCCCTGTGCTTTGCTACCTCGAAACTGCAGAAAAATAAGATACTAAAACAAATTCCAAATTTGGAACATATTTAGTAGTTACAGATGCATGTCCTAAAATATTTGTAATAATAGAGCTGAAATTATATGCAGACAGCACTTACGAGAGTTGCTGCTTCAGGAAGGAATTACAGTTGTAAAATAGTGGATCTCGTAAAAGTTCATCCCAGGTTTATTTTTTTTTAAATTCCTGAATGAGGGAGTTCTTTAATAAATACTTCAATGCAGTGCTGTCCATCACTTGATTTTCAAATTTTGAGATACTTAAGGAGTTGTTACTGGTGGGATTTTGCTTTAAAGCAGCAGCTTCAAACTGGAAGCAAATTGGTAGATTTAAACACCAACCTGGATGTCTTAAAATAAATTGATGGCATCTCCTGACAGACATGGTGCCAGTAATCCAGAGGAGACCTTGGGGCCATGTGATGAAGTTGCATGCCTTAAAGAGCAAAACATGACTTTAAGTTCGTGCATCCATTTGTATGTCTGTATTTTTTTCTTGGGAAAAAAAAGAAAAGGGTTGTTAAGCTTTAGTGTGGAAGGGAAGAGGTGGTCAGTGATTGCTTTTAAGCACTGAGGTTTTCCAGAATGCCTGGGAAGGACATGGTGCTGCTTTTGTGGTGCACGTTCGCTGAGGTCTGTGCGGCAGCAGATCTCTGGCAAGAGCTTGCTGTGCTGCACAGGCCAGTTTTCCACAAGCCTCAGCAAAGTTGGTCACCGTGGATTATTCTTTCCACATGTCGATTTCGTGCATGAAGCTACTTTAGGGAATTGAGGCCAAAATTCAGGAGTTGGAAGGTTAATTGTTTTCCTTGCCCTTTGTGTGTCTGTGTGTGCTATTTACTTGGAGGGAGAGGGAAGAGGGTGTTAACCATTTACAAGTATACAGCTCCCCTCGTTCCTTCCCAGAATGATGTGGAAAATATTCCTAGACTAGTTTAGTTTAACAGCTAAGTTACTCTCAGAAGTAGAGGCTGTTGTTAAGTACACATTATTAGCAAGAAACACACTGGGCTTAGATTTTGTTACCGAAGAATTAGTTTTCCACAAAGAGCAGGGAAAAAATGTGTCCATGTTCAGCTGAGGAAATTTTTACTGATGCAGCTAGGCAAGCAAAATAGATTTATTGCTATGGACTTTATTTTAAGTCATTTTTTCAAAGACCGCCAGAAGTGTCATGTTATCTACTTAAGGCATAAAAAGCTAAAAAAATCGGAATGTGGAAGGCAATTTCCCTTTTTAACAGTGGAGCTGCAGATACACTTATTTTAGAAGTTGACTAGAGAGCTAGTGAAGTGATACTGGGAGCTGAGGAACTGACAGGTGGGGTTTTTCCAGCTGCTGCTTTTAAAAACTTTAACTTTTAAATCCAATGTCTACTGAATGCTAAGGGGAGCTTCATGTATGAAATTTTTCAAATTATGCTTAACAGTTTGAAGTATTTGAAACTATAAGCAGGTTTCCCAATGATATTGGGAAAATTAGCACGCAACATTGTCTCCATATATAAGAAAAAAGTGCTAATTCCTCTTTACCATGCAAATATCTGAATATAAAATTAAATATATATTTATATATATAAACAAGAAAAATGTTTTAGAAAAACCTTTTATTTCTTCAAGAAAGGGAGCTGAGAACTGTAACAAAAATGATAACTTCTTTTTATTGGATGTAGCTTTTTGTATGTCCAAATTTATCTTATTACCAGGTAAGGTATAAGTAAAAAATTAAATTAAAGAAATTGCCAGTTATAAAAAGCTACCTTAAAAGAAAAAAAAATGGATGACACACTAAGAAGTTATTATTGTGGCTTTATTGGGTGGGTGGTTCATGTCTTTTGCAACAAGTCTGAACTGCCATGATGTCTTTGTGGAACTAAGTATGTTTAAATGGAAGGCATCATATTCTAGAAAATGGACAAAAGCTACTGGAAATGTAGGAGCAAGAGGAATGGCATCTGGAGGGACCGATACACTTGAGGTTTGAGGAGATTTTCTTCTTTCTGCTAGTTTTTTTGTCATCACCCTTTTCTCACTTGTTAGCTTCTTGCGTGTTGCAACACGAAGGGAAACCAACCATCATACTTGACCTCAGTCAGAAATTGAAAGCATGACTTCTTCAGCCCTGGGCCTCTGAAGGTGCTGCTCAGGGGAATCCCTGTCTCTGCACTGATGCTACTGTGAAGCTTTATGCCAACACCAGGCTCACAAGTCTTGCAGAAGGTGGGCTGAAGACAGCTGAAGAGTGTGGAAACCTTGCTTAAGCAGAGCCACTGAGTTTAGAAATGTCTCCAGTAATAAAAACTTAGCCTACTACCTGCAGGAACTGTATATTTGTAAAAGCCATTCTTCCAGCTAAACTTTTTTCCTGATAGTCTGATGTGCAGATAGCAAAGAATGTGAATTGCCTTCTGCTTTTTTGTTCATTTTTGTGGCTCTGACAGTACTTTTGTGACTCTGATTTGTCAGGTTTTGTCTGCAAGGGAAACTTTTGTGCACTGCAAGGGAAACTTTTGTGCAATGTTCAAGATTTTCAGTAAGACAGAGAGATGACAAAAACACAAATACAAGTGGTGCAAGACTTAGGAAGAGCATTGACTTAGCGGTTTGACCTGCTGTAGTAGGTGAATGTCATCACTTATGTGCAAATTAGCACTTGTCCTTTCTTTTTAAGTAATATTATGACAGCATTCCTCATGCATAGCTCTCAAGGCTTGGTTCTGTTACTGTTTTTTGTTTGTTTTTCTCCCCTGTAAATAGCTAAGATAAGTACATATATTTTTATGTAAAGGGGAAAATTACACTGCCAATTTAATCCATACTGTTTGCATTTTAAAAGCTCTGGGCCCTATTTTATTTTTTTTCTGTGAAACCTGGCTATATTTCACAACCAAATGTGTGATGGTTCTGACCCTTCCTTCCCCCTCTCACCCCTTCAGTGACAGAAATCTGACATTTGCTGCTGCAGATCCAAACAGTAGCCAAGGACCATGGTGCTGCCTGATTCCTGGGGCCCTCAGAAGGGGCAGTGGTAGCAGTGGCAGAGCCCTTTCCACAGGCTGCTGAAAGAGCCTTTGTTCCTGCAGTCCAGCTGCTGTGATGTGTGCTGTCCTGCTAAAAATCAGTACAGGTTGCTCTTAACTTGTCTAGGTAGAACAGAACATTCAGTCAGAGGGTTCAAGGAGTGGAAGATGTGGAAGCTTGTCCCTGCACGAGTGAGCTCTCAACACATATGATGCCTTTTAAATAAATACCTACTTTATTCCTTTAACACTGTCTAGCCCCTGTTCTAGGGTAGCCCCTCAAGGCATCACATGCAGTTCCAATGCATCCATTCCTTGTGTGCCTGAAAGCTGTTTCTTATTGTGGCATCTCAGACGTTGCAGTTGTGGGAAGAGAACAAAAATTCTTTTCCCTTGGAGTGGTGGTTGAGAAGGTGGTTGCAAAGATGGGAGGAATATACATGTCATGGTAGTGCTAAAAGCACTCTTACAGGATTTTAGAGCCCCCTTTTTAATTCTCTGGTTACAAAATGTGCTTTCATGCTTATGGTGCTCATAAGTGAGGTAAACAGATGGAAGCTTGTATTGACATTAATTGACTAATAGGTATAAATAAATACCTCCCCTTCTTTCTTCATATGATTTTGCAGTTGCGTGCAGAGAAGGAGTTGGGTGAGATTCTTCAGCACTGTTACCTAATTCCTAGGCAAAATTAGTGACAATGTCATGATTGCACCTAAATAGGTCTGCCTGGTATCCTGAATTGCTCTGTGTCCCCTAGACACCACCACAGCCGAGGCTAGCGTATGTGCACATAAGTCTTACAGATGACAACTCTAGTAAAAGCTAGCATGATATTTTTAGATCCACAATAAACATGCATTGACTGCTGTATGCTTATCTTGAGTTTATTATTATGCATGGCATACAGTCTCGTGGGCGGGCTGAAATAGGAAGAAATGGTTTGGAGAGGTTTCATGTGCACTTTAGCCAACCTTAGGATGGGATTTCAAACTGAGTAAGAGACTAAATATGATTGAAAGGATAGGCACTAACCTGGGACTGAGTTAGTTTATCTCCTCTGTTATAGACCTCTTCAGGCAAGTAGTTTTAAAATCTCTCTCTCCCATACTTAACTGTCTTCAATAAAAAGGGAATAATAGTAGTTCAGTCCCTTAAAGAGACATTGCCAGAGTAAGTGTATAAAGAATATACTCTTTATGCATTCTTTAGTGCTGTTATATTGTGATTATGAGGCCATGCAACCATGTAAAATAGAAAGTGCTGTAATTCAGTTTCTGTATTATAATGCAGGAAATGAAGCCGTGGACAGCAAGAGCAGTACACCTGGCTAGTGTTGTCGTTTTCTTGAAAAGAAAAGGAAGTCTAAAACCCCAATCAACACAGATCATGCAAGTATAAGAGCCCTTCCCCTTAGGCTGCAGTTCCAGGCAGAGCTTGTGGAGAGTGCAAAGGCATTATGGAACACTGCATCTGTGGAGTATCAGAGATCTCTACTGTAACACTGACACGTGTATTTTAATGTTAAAGCCTTTAATGTCTACAGGTGAAATTTCATGTGCTTTAGAAGACTTTGTGACTTTTACATGAATTACCTTAACATTTATGTGACTTTTATATAAATCAGGGTGGGGGGAGTTCTATGATGTACTTAAAAAGTAGTGTTCTGTAGTCTGAATTCGGTATAACTGTTCAAAATGAAGATTCTTTACGTAACATCTTCTAAATGCAGTTTGTGGACAAAACTGAGATAAAGGAAATATAGAAGAATAATCTCATCTTGGCTACCTTTTTTTGCTTTCTAGTGCAAAACAGTCTGCTTTGTCTCTTTCTGTGTACCTGTTAGAAATACAGAATGTTGCACATAGCACATGTTGTGAAGTTGAATTAATTGGTGTTAATTTATTACTTTAACTGTTGCCAAGTATTACATAAATGGTGAGTATTCCAATAACATGAAGTTTGTTTGTGGGCAAGTTCCTTCAGCTACTTTCCCCAGGAGAAATTTGTCTGGGATATAATAACTGGTAGAATGTTTTTCTGCCTTGGTGGATTCATAGATCTTTTCCAAATGAGGAGGAACTATGTAACAAATGTCAGCCTGCTGATGAGAGATTGGATGTTCATTCTTATTGTTTGGGGATTTGTTGAAAATAGTAATGTCATCAGATGCTGTGGGACATAAACTGGACTACTTGAAGTAACCTACTTGAAATAAGAGAGTGCTGTCTACCTGGTGTGAAAAAATCCTTTAGAATCCATTATCACAAAATCAGAATGGTTTGCTTTGGAAGGGGCCTTAAAGATCATCTCATTCCACTCCCCTGGCAAGGGCTGGGACACCTTCCTCTAGACCAGGTTGCTCAGAGTTCTGGCCTAGAACTAGATGACTAGATGCATTATGGGTTGTAAAGGAGCATCAGTCTCAGAATTTCTTTGGTGTGAGACAATCAGGTTAATGGAACCCATATACCTGAAGACATGATTACTCCATTAGCCATTCATTCCAAAGTGAAAACTATATAATATAAGGGAATTGATTGTTTCCTTCATGCTTAGGGGTTTTTTTTGTTTGTTTGTTTGTTTTGGTGGTCAAGTATTTAGTGCAGATTATTTTACCAGCTTTTCTAGTAAGTTTCCAATTATTTATATCCTGGGTGTTTTTTCACAATTTGCAAGGACTTACTGTTCCTGTTAATAGCAATTACATAGCCTGTATCTTTAGCAAGTACAGCTGTTCAAAGTGTAATGTGGGATTATTGAACCAAAATGTTACTACTTCAGTTAAAATGTATTTATATTCCAGGACTCGCAGAGTAAACTCTGCAAGTGCAGGATACTTCTGATCTGCTCAACACTCATAGAATTCCATCTACAGGTGGATTAATGCATAAACTTTAGTTTTTCCTGTAGTATTGAACTTAATCATTGTGATCTTAACTTTGTTTTACTAACAACTGAGTCTTTTTCTCAGTTTAAAATAGTTTTGTAAGGGTTCTTAATAGAGATCACTTTTCCTTATGCTGTTATTGAATGCTTCTTTTCTTTCTAGTTATAAAGTACAGAATGAGTGGTTTGTTTGGTTTCAGGTAGGCTTGTTGAGCTGAATCTTTAGGAAATTTCTGACTTTGCTCTGAGTCCATATGAGGCTGATGTCACTTATGCCCCATAGTGGAAGTGCTTTATAATGCTAGCAAAGATACAAATAAGCCACTACAGAAATGGAAGCAGTTTGTATTTGATCCAGTATTGGTGCCAGCCATCTGCTCTTTCCTTTCTCCACTGAAATCCCTGTGGTTAAAAGGAGGAGACTGGGCAGGTATCTGTCAGGTCACTGGCAGGGAGCTCTGAATCTGGAGACCTGGAGAGTGCTTTGATTTTTTTAATTAAAGGTTAAGAAATCAGAATGCTCTTTTAGTCCCTGGAGTCTTAAAACCTTGCTGTTTTCCACTGTGTGATGATTCTGCTTGCCCATGTCTTTCACTCTTCCTACTCCCAGTACTAGTGTGCATTTGCTTAGCTGCATTGTTGTAATGCCTGACAGCTGCAGTCATGGCCAAGAGCTTCCTGTACCTTGTAACAGACCAGCACAGTAAAGAGACCCTTTTATAGTCAACAGTGATTGCAGGAATTCATAAAAGACGTAATTTTAGAAATCTGAACTAAAGCCCTGTCAGTGCTGTTAAAGACTGACTGCGCTCAGTCAATACTGTCATCTGTTTGCTGCAAGTGTATGGATATGGGCAAACCAAGGTCAGCACTGCTTCAGCTTAGATAACTGCTGATAAACAGAGATATATCTGGGTCAAGTGAGATAGAGGCAGGCATGTGACAAAAGAACAACTATGTCATTGTGTGACCTTTTTCCTTCAGTTTTTGTCTTACTTTTCTTTGGTTATCACTATTCTGATTGTGTCATGTCTGAAATTAGACTTCTAAGCTCTTTGTGGAAGACTTCCCATCTAGGCTGCTTGTGGCTATTGTTAAAGGTAATACAATTTTTATGACCTCAAAATACTCCATTAATATCAATGTATTTGGTTTCAAGTATTATTCTCATTTTTTGAAACAATTGGAAGTGGCTTGCTTAAGATGCATGTCTGTAGCAGAGCTGGAAGCTGATCCCAGGGGTTCTGCCTGTATGTATAGTCTCAGCTATTGTCCAGCCAGACTTGGGTGAGTGATGATGCCTGCTTGACAGTCTTAAGAACGTCTCTGCCAAGGGCTCAGGCTGAGGTATTGAGTACATTTATATTTCTCATGAGAAAACCTCTGGGAATGTAAAGTATTACTGTTTCTATGAACTTTCACCATTCTCTTCCCTTATTTGTAGCCCATCACCTCTTGCAAAACCTCAAAGGAATCTGTAAAACGCTCAGACTTTGTTGTTCTGTACACTGGACATCTGTGCAAGCCTGGTTTTGTGCTAGAGTGCTGAAGAGGTTGAGATGGAACAACTGAACCTAGCAATCTTTCCTGTTGCACCTTAGTGCATTCAGATGTGTTTTCTTCTCAGGGCTAAAGTGCAGAAAGATTTGGTCTGTCTCTGGGATGTCCATGCAATTCTGTAGCTGGTGTGTTTGTGGCAGGAAAGGCATTTGGAGTGAAAGATGTGTTGTGGTCCTGTCAGGTATGTGAATGCGAGGGCAGGGAGAAGCTTTTGGCCTGCTCTTTGCCATTCTGACTTTGGAGCCGGCTGTAATTCCTGCATGTTGGTCTCTCTGTTGCTAGCAACTGCCTTCCCAGACAGCTCCAAACAAAAAAGCTTAAAATAACTGTCTAAGGGCTTACAATTAGAACTGTTAACTGATCTCCAGTGGGAAAGAATTATGTTCATGTAACTTTACAAAGCCTGAAAGCAGCATTTCGTACTCCATAATTACTATGCTCATTCTGCTCTCTTAAGACTGCCCAAGCCTCTTCAGATCAGTGTTTATCATGATGACAGATTATAATAACACATATTCCTAATTTCAGTTCAGTTTATAAACATTAAGAAATGTACCATGTACATATTTTATTAAAGGACAAGCCTGGTCTGTGTTGCAAAGCCATTTGTAAAGATGGGCTTTCCTGTGTATGTGTTTACAAGAGTCCAGATTGTAGAGCTGCCTCTCTTGCAGTGCAAGACAAAAGACTAGTCTGGTGCAAATCATGAATAATTTGTTTTCATGTGATGAGGTTTGCATGAAGGTTTTCGATTATTTTGGAAATAGCGTTCAAAGTTTTGATTGAAAATAAGTGAAGATCTTACATATCCTTTCAATAGCTGCTAGAAACAATATTGTCAGTTCCTTTAAAAATAATCAGGTTGTGGCTTTTTTCTTCTCTTTTGTTGCTGTTTAATCATCTGCTAAGTTTTAAAATTTTAGTCTGTCTTTTTAGTAGTTTTTCTTCCTCATCAATGCTAATTTTCTTCTGGTGGAGCTGTTTGTGTTAGCCAGGTTTTGTCTGGCTTGTTTGTTGTAAGGATAAGACTAATCAGCACTTGATAGTCATTTTCTTTGTAGCAACTTTTCGTCTCTTCCTCATCCATTAGAACAAAATTATGCGGAAATTCCTAGGTGTGTTTTGAAAAGGAAGCCTCCAATATTTGTAACCAAGTTTACATCTTGAATTGAGGAAGACACCCCCAAAAAATAGGTTATTTTTAAAGTGTTCATCCATAGTATAAGACCTTCCTCTCATAGAACTGTTACCTGAAAACTTCCCTTTGAGGTGCATCTGTGATGCTTCAGACCCTGTAATTCAAAACACCAAAATCTTTCTCTGTAACATTCTCCATACTAGGATGAATCTGTGTGTTCAGAATGAGTGTGAAAAAATTGTGGTGATGGGGAGAAATAAAAGCACGTCCATGGATATAAATAGTAGGTCCAAATAGAATAAGAATGTGTGCTTTGGTGAATTTGAAGACCATTGGAACAGAAATGCACCTAATTAAATAATGTTTAAAGGGTAGCATTTTCACTGTCTCACCTTTATTACCTCCTTTACTGTAAACCAAAATCTTCTTGAGGTAGGATTCGTAGTTCGTATATTTCCATTTGGCTATGTATATTTTTCCCAGACAATGTGGTAGTTCTACAACATTTTGTGTTATTTTGCTTGCTGTGGGCAATTAACCTCTGGTGGTGCTGAATGTCAGGAATGGTTTAGATTGGAGCAGTAGTTTGTGGTATCCGGTGATGCAATGCAAGTGACCTGATTTTGCTGGCACACAGTCCTTCACAGCGTGACCATTTTCTCACATGTTTCACCTCACAGAGCTGATGGGTTTCACTTTTGAGTCTCTGGTTAGTACAGTGGTTTAATAAAGCTTTATTAATTCCCAGCCTCTGAAAATGGGAAAGTGAAAGTAGCAGCATAGTAATTTTATATGTGTCCTCAGGGCAGCGGTGCCCCTGTAGTCAGTCATAGCTTCAGTCTTTCTCTGCAATAGAAATGGGCCAATCACATGAAAATTTGGGTAGGTCATAAACGGTCTGCCATGCATGCTACTTATTTAGGTATGTGTTTGCTAGCCCCAGGCGGGCACCTTCAGGAAACAGTGGAAGTTGCCAAACTTCCTGGATGCTGTGTTTTCCCTTTTGTTGTCTGTCTGTGGATCAGCTTTCCTTTCATGTCTTTGTCTTTCTTACAGGCTGCTGTAGGATTCTTTTTTTTTGCTATGCAGTGTTACACAACAAGTAAGCCTTCCCCATTTCATAGGCTTTATTGATTCTAGGACTTTGATCTGATAAGTTCCCTAGATTAGTTTCATACTTCGAGGTTTTAGGGGAATGATTGATACCTAATTACATTCTTTTGTAGTGAGCTTCTTTTAAACTGTGGACTGCTCTGTTGGTTGGTTGGTTTTGCTTGTTCGTTTTGGATTTCAGCTGTTGCTCTTCTGTAGTGCCACTCTCCTGGAAAATACACCTTCTGCTATAGAGGCAGACATTCTGGATGTCTAGAAAATGCCATACCATTTGTGATAAAGTGACAGGAACATACATTCTTGCACAGTATTGTGTTTTGTAGTTGCTTTGAGTTTTTCACTGCTTTCTTCAGGATGTAGATTGCTGTGCTTGGCTGTATAGAATTTACAAACATGGTTTATTTTCTGTGCTGTGCTGTTATCCTTCCTGTTCAAGGTGTGTGAAGGTGGTGAGTGGGAGGTTGCAAACAATCTGCAGGAATTTTGATGTAGCTAACTGTCTGGAAGATAAGGTGACAAAGTGAGTATGCAGGAGAGGCTTTGGAGGGAGGGATTGAAGCTGTTTCCATATACAGCAGGGTAAGCATAGGCTATGTGCAATAAGCTTTGCAAATCTTTTGCAAACACAAAAACTGACCCATATTTTCATCCTTTTCTCTGTTCTTACTCAAGACTGTTACAAATGGTGGTGGTGGTTTCGCAGAGGCAGATTTCTGCTAGCTGGAGCAAGTTTGTGATGCCCTGTAAGTCTCCAGTCATTTTCAAAAATGCAAACCACAAAAGCCAGAAACAAAACCTACCTTATTGAGCCTCCTCTGGCCTCCTATTGCACTGAAGGAATTAAAACTTTTTTGCACTTTCTGCACATGTGTGAGTAACACACCCTTTCTATCTTTCACAGGTAGATTTAATTGTGTTTTCTTTCAGCTTTGAAGAGATCTGGTAGCTAGTATATTATATATTGCTTAATTTTTGACCTTGCTTGTTTTGTGATTTTAGAAGTGAGTTACTTCCTCTGTTTCTCTTCCTCATTAGTAAAATATGTATTATAATTGTTTGCATGTTTCATAAATGTGAGATTTGACCATAATAATGAGCACATTGGAGAAGGAAGGTTTGATTGCTCTGTCTCAGAAGGACAGGGACTTGCTGCATTTGTCTTACATTTAAGATTGTTCTTGGAATCTGTCCATCATCATGGTTGAAAGTGATTGAGCTGCTTACAGGGGAGAGCCATAATTTCAGTTGCTGGCAGCAGGAGGACTTAATGAGAAATGATTGTCATCACCCTAATCTGACAGATTTCCTGTAAGGAACAGTGACAGTATTGTTGCAGTTAAAGCTGAGAACGTACATTAGCTAGAACAGAGGAACACTTTATTTTACATGAATAAAACCCTAAAAGAGAGGAATTTAAAAGCTAACATGGTGGAATAAATGATAGTCTGCAACTACAACTTGTTATTATTATCAGCATCCTTAATTTTGCTGAAGTCTGAGGAGAAATCAGAGTCTTTCCTGAGTCATTTCTGCAGCATTCTGTCAGAGAGAAATGTTTGCAAATGATCTCAAAGGAGAATGAGGAATGTACACAATTTAAGCTTGCTTATCATGCCAGATATAGCTGATGTAGCAAATGGACTAGACAAAGGGCAGGACAGCACAGCCCTCAAAAAGTGAGCTGAAGAGTAAAGTTCAAGATTACTACAGTGTGTGAGGTCATGAACTTGATATGTGAAACAGTACAAATATACATATGCTTAGTTAAGAGAATATTTATAGAAATGGAATAATGGTGGATAGTTACCAGTTATACAGGCAACAAGTTTTAAAGAGAGATAGAGATATTTTACATTAAATGGTTACCATTGAATGTTTCTAATTTGTTCCCTAAATCAAATAATCTTTAACATTATTTAAGGTTTTATAGCAGGCTCTCCAGGCTAATAATAAACTGTGACAAGACAGTTGCACTGGGTAGGGATGTCTCAGTGGTTCTGCTTTGGATTGGTCAAAATCTGCTGATGGGTGGTCTGGGCTGGTAACAGCCTTGTAAGTGGCTCTGAGTATCTGTGCCCTGCACCCTTCTGATACC
>VZTT01031825.1:31058-54992 GCA_013400855.1 Buphagus erythrorhynchus | reverse complement strand
TATGGATAAGGAAATACGAGCATGCTGATGTGTCCACCAGATTCTGGCACCCACTGGCCCAACATGCTGCAGAGGATTAACCTACCCTGCAGCAAATAGGTTCATGTTATTATCTAGACTGTGTGAATTTTGGGGCGGGTACTGCATCTTACAGGGAGCACATACTGCATCTTGCACAAGGGTATGCTAATCTCAGCTGGAAGCAAGAGGAGTTATAACATAGAAGTAAATTAGCAGAATCTGTCAAAGTATTCCTGGCAAAAGCTTCAGAATAAGTATAAATATTCGTGAAAATGTAGTGACAAGTTTACTCCCCTCTCTGACAACGTTTCCCACTCAGGTTAAGGTGCAGAAAATAAACAAAAAATTCAGAGGAGAATATAAAGAGGTACCTTTGAGAGCACCATCCTCAGGGATCTTGGAGGTCCCTTGGGGAAGGTTTGGGAGCCCTGGGTACCCCTGGATGCCCCACAGATGAAAAGCTGGGTCTGACCAAGGCTGAGGGCTGTGGGAGCAAGGCTTGGCATGAGGACGACTGAAGCAGCAGCTCTGTAAGGCATGGGGAGACAACAACCCTCTTTTTTTTGGAAAGCAGACACCCCAGCACCCATCCCCACAGCCAGGCACACCCAAGAGGTCCAGCACTGCCCCTCTGTGCACAGGCAAACAAAACACATCCAGCTTCCACGGCTGTACAACTGGGGTCTTTTTAATGCCACAGCTCATGTAAATAAAATCCTTCCACTGTGAATCTTAATTAAGGGAATGATTGTTTCTGGCCATCGCTTGAAAGGCAAATGTTTTAATTGGTTCTGATGTCTTTTCCTGAGAAAGCTTTTTTTTTTTTTTTCCCCCCTCCAGAAGCCATATATCCCAGGGAGATTGCTTTTCCCTGCTGCCTGTCCTGTAAGGGTCCAGCAGTGGCAGAGAAAGGAGCTGGTTTAAGGGGTTATTGAGTGAAACATGCACATGAGTTAAAGAGCAGGAGCCGTTTAAGATCCCGAAGTGTCATTAGCAGTAACATGTCACAGAAAATGAGGTGCGGATTTCCATTTTCATTTGAACTTCAGGTGTTTAGTAATCCAGAAGCTTTATTTAAGGACTGACCTTTAACCTGGCCTGTCATTCCAATTGTAAGGAGTTGATGGCCACTGGGAATCAATGGGCAGCATGAAGGTCACTTCCTAGAAAAACTGTGGCTATCAATGTGTCAGTTCCAATGAAGTATTATAACAAAGCAAGCAAAGAGCCTATCTGGGTCTATGAGGCACCAGCTTGCTCTCAGGCTGCTTCCCCACTTTCAGCTATTCTATAAACACAAATAGAAATAAGCTGTTATTTAATGATATGTGTTTCTGAAGGCATGTGCTGTTTTCAGTTCTGTGAGTGGCACGAGTGGTGGTTAGAAATCCAGCACTCACTGATCCAGATGCTGGCAGAAATCCCCTTATTCCTCCACACAAAGCACTGCAGCAGAGCAGTCAAGGGGCCACTGATCCAGTGAGACCTGGACAAGCCCTCCTGGCACAGCCATGCCATACCATGGCCACAGAACCACAGAATGGTTTGTGTTGAAAGGCACCTTAAAGCTCATTCAGTTCCACCCATGGGCAGGGACACCTTCCACTGTCCCAGGTTGCTCCAAGCCCTGTCCAGCCTGGCCTTGGACACTTCCAGGGATCCAGGGACAGCCACAGCTGCTCTGGGCACCCTGTGCCAGTGTTTTACCACCTTCATTGTGAAAAGCTTCTTCCTTGTATCCCATCTAAATAGACCCTTCTTCAGTTTACAACCATCACCCTCGTCCTATCCCAGTGCAATTTTTTTCCCCCAGGATTGAATGCAAGTCCTGGACAGTCTCTCTCTGTTTGCAGCACCTCCAAGGTGGACACAAAGACCAGCTTGTGCACGAGGAGAGGAAGGAGCAGTGCAAGAGGAGCACACGTGCATGGGGACGTGGCAAGAGAAGCAGAATATTGGGATGGTGTTAGGGTCACAATGATCTCAGCATCCCAGCATTTTTCCCTGAAGAGGGGAAAAGAGGTCAGCCTGACCTGGCCACACTGCTGTGATTAAAATGAGCATTTACTGACACAAGAATTTGCTTTGGAGGTTTCCACAGAGTTTTGCTTTTGTGTCCTGGCCAAATTCTGTGGCATCTCTGCAGTCGATTTTGTTTGCAACCATGTAAAAATTGGGTTATTTTAATTTCTGCTGAAATCTAAGAACTTAAAGCTTCTAGGAGCAGATCCTCAAGAAGTAAGAACCCAGCTCTGGCTGTGGACAATCTGTATTGGATGGCCACTTTAGAGTGGTCTGGGGAAGAGTGGGGGACTAAAGCCACACGTGTCTGTCGTGAAAGCCAAGTGAGTCCCACCATAAGAGCTGGTAAAGCAAATCCCAGCCAAGGGACAAAAGAGCAGCCAGGAACTGCTGGGATGGACACTCATTATTGTCCCAGGCACACACACCACCCTGCCTCATCCCAGTGCCACCAGGAGGGCAGATGCAGCCCCTCTCCACATGCCAACTGCTCCTGCACTGGGGAAGATTTGGATTTGTAGGGTCAAAGATAAACACGAGCATTAGTCAAAATCTCTCAGTCTCCCACCATGCCTTTGTGCTGATTTTCAGCATGCCACTCTTTTCAGCAATCTGTCTCCAGGAGTTTGGAAATTCCCCTATAGGAAAGTTCCTTGGAAAGCTTTTTGAAAGACCTTTCTAATCATTAATAATTACAGTAATTTTTTATGAGCCTTTTCATATTCTTGCAAAGCTTTCAGGATCTTCCCCAGTAAATCCATTTCCTAAAAATTGTGTAAAACAGAATTTTAACTGGAATTTCTTTTCCAGTCACAGGAACTGAAAAGAAAATATATTTATATTGTTGAACTTACTGTTTGTGTATTAAATGTCTGCTTAAATTACTGGGCATGCAGATCCTCTGTGCAAAATCAATAGGAAGTTTATGCCTGTCTGTTATATGGATATAAAACTCTCTGTAAAAGGTCAACTTGACACAAATTAATGAATCCCAGAACAAATTCAAAGTTTCAATTTTGAATTAAAAGTTGAGAAACGTGACCAAAAAAGTACAACCAGAGGTTTGGATTTCTGGCAATAACCCGTAGATGTAAATTGAAACAGGATCAGAGACAGACTGTTAATTTTCTTCTGTGGAGACAATACACCCTGCACAAAAGTGAAAAAGTAAAATACAGTCATGTTATAAAGACTGCACAGTTTACCAAAGATGTGATTTTAGTACTGGTGTCCAGTTTAAAAACACAGAAAAAGTGGAGTTCAGATATTCATAGGGGCCACCTGCCCATTATCCTGCACTCCATCAACTTCCAAGAGTTTCAGTCACTGAAGAGAGGAATGGAATCCCTTTAGGAGTTTAAATAGGCGAGTCAGATCATGCATGGAGATAATCTGTCACACTATTATTCATATTTCACAACACTTTCTTTCAAACTCCTTTATTTCTTCTCACTTCCATTCTTTATATCCTCTTATTAAGGAAAAGAAAAAGTATTTATCATACAAAGGTGCTGTTCTAAAGCTCTCTACATATACCTACCTAATCCTAGTTATAAATTATCAAGACTAGTTCTATTAAATGGATTTTTAAATGTATTTATTCCCACACCCTGCCCCTGATTTGCAGATTCAAACACTGGATGCTAAACACAAAGGTGAACATATCCTTTTTGCATACAAACAGAAAGAACACAATTTCTACCTCTGGCAGCAAAGCCAAGTTATTTTGGAGATCCTGAAACAGATCAAGATTGGCACCTCAGTCTCAGTAGAATTGCATGGACTGGGGCATGTTCCATATAACGAGATCCCACGCATTTTTAATTTTGCCCCTTTCTTTTTCTGTCTCTCATCACGCTGAAGGGTCTCTTCCACCTTCACCTTAGACGCACTTTCCCTAATTTACACAATGACAGTCTCCTCTGTGCACACTCAACAACAAACCCACCAACTCCAGGGCAAGCAAACCACACGGGAGGGGCAAGTCCTGCGCGCCGAGGATGCCGCTACGCCAAGGAATCAGGATAATCCAGCCTGCTTATTGTTACGGTTATTTTTTTCCTTCTATTGGAGCTGGAGATCCCCTAGCAAAGACCTGGAAGCAGCCTGAGTTTCCATGCAATAAAGCAGCAGTGAGAAAAGCTCAGAGTAATTAAGTGGCTGACGCACAGAAGAAGCCGTTACAAAGATTTGACTAAATTGCCCATTCATTAGTAGCACGGCATGGAAGGAGAATTACAAATAGACAATAGAGCCTGCAGTAATTCAATCTAACCTTGTACTTACAGAAAACAATGAGATAATGAACAGAAAAATTACCAGGCACATATTGCATTTTGTGGAAGGCAGGAAGAGGGAGGGGGATCGGATTGGGATTGGGGGGATGGAGGGGTGGAAGTGGGGCGGCCTGGCACATGTAACACTAATGGCATCGCTCAAGCTGAGCAAACATTTCTCCAACACAATCATAGTTCTCAGTCTAAGGGCCTCTGGGGAGCTGAGATGAGGCTAGATCGTGAACAAAAAAATGTAATTTATAAGGCGTCTGTGGACTGGAATTTATCATCGGATCCGCTCGCCGCCGCTCAATTGATATGTAGTTGATTTCAAACAACACCCCCCAGGCGCCCACAGGGAACATTTTTTAGATTTTACGCTTGGATATATCTGTTTAACTCACCATTTACCAAAACAACGGCTGATGACAGCACAAACAAGTCACTCTGGAAAAAAAAAAATACACAGGCATACACAGACACACGCAAACTTGCCTAGATAGGACTAAGCCATGAGGGTTAGGGCTTTGCTGGGGTTGTGGAGAGGGGAAAAACAGAGGCAGGGGCTGAAGTTGGGGTGTATTTTGCATGGAAGACATGGATGAAGCATCCACTCAATTTTTAAGCCTGCTTTGGAGCTCTCCACTGGTCTTTTTTGCATTTACTTCCCCATGTAGGCATCACATGGAGCAGATGTTGAAACTGGTGGCTCTGGGAGGAGCCTGTGGGGTGATGTGGCCTGAATGAGGGTTCAAAGCTGAGGGAGTTTTGCAAAGAACAGCAAAGCATGTACATCCCTTGTCTTGATGGCAAGATGTCCCAACATCACAGTCCTGCTCATTCCTGAGGTTCTCCTGAGCTCCTGGCACTAGGGAGAGAACTGAGGTGCATCAGTTGGAGCAGCAAGAAGAAAAGTTATCATCTCTGTATTTTGGTGCCACCAGAGATTCAAAACCAGCCTCCTGATTGTGTAAGGAATTTCACTAACTGAATTAATAAAATGCTGCTTCTTCCCTTCTTACACAAGAACTTGTGAAATTCCCACAGATGAAGTTTACTATGAATAACAAGAAATCTCCTCACAAGCCAGTTTGTGCAATAAATTTCTGCTGCATTTACTCTCCAAAGGAGAAAAAACAATGCTGACTTTAAACTATTTGTTGAAATTCCCTACCAGCCCTGTGCAGAAGCCCTGGACTCAAGCTCTTTGTCATGCCAGGTGCTGTGCACACAGCCTGGAGGTGAGCCTGGAGTGTCCCAGGCCAGGCTGGATGGTGCTTGGAACAACCTGGGCTAGCTGAAGGTGTTCCTACCCATGTAAGAGGGCTGGAACGAGATGATATTTAAAGATACTTGAGGTTACTTCTAACCCAAACCATTCTGGGATTTTATGAAAATGCCCTACAGAGACCATAATGAAATTAAAAAAGAAAAAAAAAAGGCAATTTTAATTTAAATTTAAAATCACAGAACAAGCAGTCCACAATAATATTTACCTTCTTCAGGATTTTTATTAATTGGTACCCAAAATAAGGACCTCAATACCGTAAAAAACTGGTGGCAACAGGAGATGGCATTTGGCTGCTCCAATGGGAAATTTGCTGAGCATGGAAGAGTCTCTCCAGGATGCACAGGCTACAAGTGAATTAAACAGCCGAGGTGTTACTGCTGTTATGGGGCTGGTTCTTGTACACCTCCAATACAGAACAAGCCCATATTACCTGTGCAGAGGTTTTGGGGGTGCTTTGGTGGCAATGGGGAGCTGCTGCCTGGTAAGGGATGGTGCAAGAGCTGTGTGTCCACCAGGAGGAGGAGTGGACAGGAGGAATCTGAGGTAACTCAGGGTGAGAAGGAGCTGGGGTGGGAGGATGTGGGGACAGATCCAGCAGCTCTCCAACATGGGCTCCCTCACAGCACATGGACAGAATCTCCAAGCAGCTCAGCAATGAGCAGCTGCTGGTCAGTCTGAGTCATGGGCATCACCACAGTGCAGTAAAAACAAAGGTAATTAAACAGAAACCCCTCCAACCCAAACCAATGCAAACCAACCCAACCCAAAAACCAACCAATCAAAACAAAACAAAAAAACAACAAACAAAACCACCCAAACAAGCAAAAAATTGCTTTTTGAAATGCCAACAAATTGACACCAAAGCTCAAGTCCAAAAAGCCAGTGTCTTACCTGCAAGCATTTATTTCCTGCTTATTTCTTCTGGTTTCCATCAGTACACCAATTGGCTTCAAGAGGGTTCTGCCAGTTTCATAGGCAGGGAAAAATTCCCTCTTTGCTAGATGGAAAATCAGTCTTCCTGATCCGTGCAAAGGAATGGTCTCTGTTGGTTTTGCCAGAGAATTCTTTCAACAACCCAAACTAGGAACTGCTCCTTACTACTGGTTGTAAATGATAGCTCTTTCTTGCCTAGGACATTCCCTCCATATTCCTCTGTTTTATTTACAAATTTTATTCTGGCTCATATAAAATCTTTCCCTCCACACTGAAAGGCATGCAAAAGGGAAATGCCAGAGTCTGCAGCCCCAAATTCCTCTACAGCTGATGGCTGTGGGGTATTATCTCACCACTCCAGCGCTTTCTGATACTACAGACAACAAATGACTGCACAGGATCAGAAGGATTGTGGTTAGAGCTGCATAAAATGGTTTGGAATAAAAATTACCCATGGCAAATATCATGTAAATTAATGAGCCAGACATGAGTTTTCTGTAGGAAAGAAAAAAAACCAAAAGCATTTCAAGATTAGAAATTCCACCTTGGCTTTGTTTTGGCGTTTTCCCCCCTTCTAGGGGACACTTTTGCAAATGAGACTCTTTATAGGGTTTTGTTGTCCAAAAGAATGTTGTTTCAGGGCTGGGTTTCTGGCAGCATGGTCTACCCATGGTCTACCTTCTATCCTGAGTCTTAAGTTTAAGTTTGTGTTATCTCAAATAATTCAGCCTGATACTGGGAAACTCTGTGTTGCTGTTCACAGAGACATGTGCCCAACACATCTAGCCTAAACTCATTCCTCAAGGGCATGGTACAGTACTATGTCAAACCTTCCCTGCTAGATTTAGCTCTCAGAGCTCAAGAAGAATGATAGCTCTCAGTTAATGCAATAAGAAGTTCATGATTTGGTGTAAAAATGGATGAATACCCAGAGAATTTACCCAGTAAACTGCGTAACCAGTAAAGAGATTTGCACTATACAGAATTTTCAGAGAGATTTCATAATAGTTTAATTCTATGTTGTTACAGTAAACTGATTTCTTAAGGGAGCCACTATTATCTTACTATCCATGTGTGTGAGCCTCCAAGTGTTTCCCTGATACATTTTTTATTCTATTTCTTTGTTTCATCCAAAATTGATAATAAGAACTCTCCAAGATTATCCAGTCTTTATGAATTTCGTGAGCACCATCAGGCTGAGGGCAGAGACCTTCTGAATATGGGAATGCTGAAATTTTTATGTTAGAGAACCTCAAGAGAGCCAAAGTGACAGACCTTACAGATTCTTCCAAACACAGAAAACCTTTTAGCTGAGTTTATTCCCTTGCTGTTAACTAAAGACTGTCAATCACAGGATACAAATCCACAAATGTCTTGCTTCATTCAGTTCTGGTGCCAGTGAGAGAGGTGATGTTCACCACCTTCAGAAGACACAGGGGAAGAACAACTTGACTCTAACCAGCATGATTTCAGATTAAGATTGAGAAAGCCCAAACTCACGGGTGAAGAAGCAGTTGTTAGAGTTTCAGATGCTCCCTTCTGACATTTTGAAAGCTTAATGCTAAAACTGTGGTCCCCAAACCCACAAAACCCACTTTGGATAATGCAAGGCAACCATCTGCAGACACACGGAGCTAATGCTTGCAAGCAGAGATAGAACACTGGGATTTTTCCTTTCACATTTTATTTGTGATAGGACAAAGGCAGATCCAGCAGGTCGTGCATACTCTTGCTTGTTTTTCTCATTATTTACTTGGATTCTTTTTGTTGTCATTGTTGTTGTTTGTTTGTTGGGGGTTTTTTGGCAGCAGGCCCAAAAAGAAACAGCTCTTAAACAAGAGAACTGAAACCAGAGCTGAATCTGAGTCACCACACTGGTCCAAGCCTACTAACCTCTATCAGAGGATTTGGTAGGACATCCTGGATGAGTTCCTGCCTGTGTGCCCAGGTAGAACCAGACCCTTTCACCACCAGTTTTCATCTGTGAGATCACCAGAGTGGACACAGTTTTGTGGTGGAATTGGCAGTGCTAGGTTAATGGTTGGGACTAGATGATCGTTAAGGTCCCTTCCAACACAAGCCATTTATGATTCCATAATCTTAAGGGTCTTTTCCAACCTAAATCATTCTATGATTTAGCAAATTTAGGAGTGTGCAGTATTAATGCCCTTGCTGTCAACACAACCTGAGCTGGGGTTCAGATCACTTCCCTTTGCTGACCCTCAGCTGGAGTTGGGAGGTAAAATGGCTTTTGTTATGACTTTCCCCTCTAAGAGAAGTAAATGGAAGCACAGCATTGTGTCAGCCACGGCATGCCAGCAGTGCAACTATTTTCACCATGGCAAAATGCCTTTTTTCTTTCCTCCTGGATTGCACAGTTCCTTTGACAAGGAAGGGTAAAGACCCTCAAGGGTTCTCAGAGAACATCAATATGTTTTGTATTTAATGTGCTGGCTCGGTTACAGCAAATTAAGGAGAGTGGGCCTGGTACAAGATAATGCAGCCTGCAGTTCCTCACTCCCTAGCCGAGTGGTATACACTGAAAATGATACTCCAGTGTGGAGAAATACTGCACATTACATCTCCCTGCAGTAACAGAAGAGACATTAGGCAAAGCCCTGACTCTTAATGGTACACATCAGGAAAACATCTGAGCTTGGGCCTTCAATCACAAACGCTGCAGGATTTAAAAATGAATAAACTTCACATTGTGATTCTCTTATTTATCCTTTATGCAAATTGTCCCTGGGAGGACACATTATGTTCGCTGCATGGCACGGCGCAGACCCACATTAAAGCGTGGAGGGCCACTCTTATGTAATGCACAATCCTCCCGGCCCCTTCATGCAGTCTGCGGTGCAAAGAGAAACAAACACACAAAGGGGAAAAAGAAAAAACAGCCTCAACTCCCAAATCTAGGAATATATTCTCCGCTGACTGCTGAAAATATCCCGATACTAAGCAAAGAAGGAGTGCGGAAATATTCCGCTCTCTTTCCCTGGCTACCAGTCTGTGACAGAAGGAGGTGGCAAGACCAGGAAAGCCTCTTTGTAAACTAAAAATGTAGAAGAAAGTATTTTAAACCCCCGAATCCTTACAAGGTAGCTGAGAATTTTGCTTAGACAAACCTAATGCATTAATTCACGTGGCCACAGCCCCTAAAAGCCATCCTGTTAGCTAACCTTCCTGTTATTAGCCCCCTTTCTCAGTGGGACAGAGACACAATAGGCTTGATCGGCATTATTTTTCCTGGGCAAAATCTCTTGCCCCCTTCAAGCTTTTCATTATTAGCACAAATCTTCCACGGTGTCCTTGAGCAAGCATTCGCAAGATGACTGGATGGCAGAGAAGCAAACAGCCCTACACGTGAAAAAGGAATGGGAAGAGAGTTCAGGGACTTGGCCACAAAATTAACTGCTTGGAAAGGCACAGGGAAGACCTGTTAAGCAGAGCTCCAAGGGCAGGCTACCAGGTGGGTCAAAACACCATAATCACAAATCCATCCTCTTTAAAATTATCTGAGTGATTTCCTAATATGCCTCCTGCTTACCCAGGGTACAGCAGAGCAAGCGAGGGGTCTTGCCTTTAAAGTCATCTCCCTGCTTGTAATTATGGCTGGCAAATACCCCAGGCTGAGCAAACCTGTCATGTCAGTGAAAATACACATTGACTATGATCTCCACCTCTGTAGCAGCTGATCCTGAGTGCTGGATTTAATTAAATCCTTTCTTCTCCATCCAAGTTGCACCCCAAGTGGATGATGGGGGAAAAAGGTAGATGTAGGTAGAAAAAAATGGGTGTGGGTTTTGGGTCCCACCTCTGTCCATGACATGGTTTGGGTGCTGGCTGGACTCTTTTGTCATGTCTGCAGCAGTAAAAATTGGTGTCAAAGGCCTAATCACTATATGCTGCAAGATAAACAAGAGTGAATGCCAGAAGAGGTGGGAGCCTCCTGCATGCTGTCACTGTGAGGGTGGGCAGGCCCTGGCACAGGGTGCCCAGAGCAGCTGTGGCTGTCCCTGGATCCCTGGCAGTGTCCAAGGCCAGGCTGGACAGGGCTTGGAGCAGCCTGGGATAGTGGAAGGTGTCCCTGCCCATGGCAGGGGGTGGAAAGCTCCTGAATGAGCTCTAAGGTGATGCCTTCTATCTAAAACTATTTTGTGATTCTATTATGAAGGTAATTTTAGAGATACATCAGCCTGAGAGTTCAGCTAAATATTTGAGTTTTCTCAAATATTGAGAAACTGATTTCTGAGCTCATAACACCCTGATTTCTGAGATCATACTTCCTGGAATTAGGATATTTCCAGTTTTCTGTTCAGCAGAGATTCTGTGGGGGTCTTTCCATCTCAACCCAAAAATTTTAACTGGTAGGAATCAGTGGTTCAGGGCGAAAAATAGATTCAAAAGCTACTGTAGCAGGACAGCTGGCTGTTCTGCAAGTGTTGGATGCACAGGAAGTTCCACCTGAATATGAGACAGAACTTCTGCCTGTGGGAAACTGTGCACTAGAACAGATTTTCCAGAGAGGGTTTGGAGTTTTCCTTTGCTGGAGACATTCAAGAACCATCTGGACACAATCTTTTGCCATGTGCTCTGGTATGACCCTGCCTGAGTAGGGAGGTGGGACTAAATGACCTCCAGGGGTCCCTTCCAACCTTAGCCATTCTTCAGTCCTGTGATTTCCTTAAGAATTACACGCCAAAAACATCACAGAAAATTAATAGACCCGATCCAGTAATAGAAAATTTTTCCTGATATATCTCAGAACACAGGCTGAGGACTGGACCCTTGGTCTGAGCCAGCTCAGCCACCCAAAGATTATGGAAAATCCTGTAAAAGTTGTAATTTTACAGACAGCAGCAAACTGGGAGGCACTGCAAGGAGCAAACAAAAAGGGTTACCAAATTCTGCTCTTTCCTGGTATGACATTTGCTGTTGCCCATTGAGGGGAAAGGAAGTCATAAATACAAATGGTCAAAGAGGAAACAAAAGTAAGCATAATTTCCAGGAGAAATACAGAAAGACAGGGACTACACTCTATGTTTACTAATCCTTACCTGTCAAATTAAAGAAATATGCCATGCTTTCAACAGTAATATTTTTAAATATGTTGCTTAAGGAAATGAAGCTGATAATTTCTGAAGCTGTTGAAGAGTTTAAAAAAACTATGACAAAAGGTTTGCAATCACAAATATATCAAATATGTTGAATAAGTTCTTGTAAATATTCAGGGAGGAGGGAAAATAGCTACTTAAAAAAAACAACAAGAGGGTACCCAATCATGGTCTTCTTCTGGAATTAAGCCCTAAGATGAACTCAAATTTATTATTAGACATGGAAGAGAAACATTAGGAAAGCAAGCTTTGAGAAAATGGTTTTTAGAAGTCCTGCTGCTCAAGAACCAGGGAAGGTGCAACCCAAGAAATCACAAATAAAAAGGGAAATTTTCGATTAAATGTTGTTTCTAACATCATGATACTTACACAGAACAGGTTTCCCAGAGAGCTGGTGGATGCTTCATCCCTGGAAACTTTCATGGTCTGGTTGAATGGGGCTTTGAGCAACCTGGCCTAGGGGAAGGTGCCCCTGCTCATTGCAGAGGGCTTGGATTGGATGACCTTTAAAGGTCCCTTCTAACCCAGACTATTCCATCATTCTATGATATACAATAAAAACACCAACAATATTTGACAAAAGTTGAGGGGCTGGTCCTCTAAATTCACTCAGTGGAGAGAGACCTCAAAAAAACATTTCACAGCATTCTTAATTTTCAGATGCTACTCAGACATCTGAAATGACTTAAATCAAACCAGTGGGAAGCAGTACAGCAATTCCCCAGCAAAGGCAAGATTCCCTGAGCTTGGTCTGCACTGTGTGCACCTGCCCAGTGTGATGCAAATTTTGGGAGTACAGAGGAGCTGAGTGGCTCCTCAGGCATGACAAATTTTGTGCCTCTCTCCCCGCTCACAAAGTGTTCCTAGGTTACAGGCTTCTCCAGTGTATTTGTGAATCAAAATTAGCTGCTGATNTACATAATGAAACAGGAAGTGGATGTATGGGGGATAACACAAACTACTCCCTTAAAAAAAAAAAAAAAGAAAAGAAAAAAAAGGAAATAATCTAGCTTGTTCTTATTTGTCACGCCTGGCTTCCTGAAACCACACTGGATGCTTAAAGTCTGCCTGAGCTCAAGGGGAGGCAGATAAGCTCATGGAAGTGAAGTAATTTGCACAGAGCAACCCTTTAGCTCAGGTGGCTCCAAAAAATGGAAATTCTGGGGAGCTGGGAAAGGAAGCATCACATATACTGAATTAGACTTAACAAGTGTTGATATTTTAAAGACAATAGATAGGCTCAAACCCTTGGACCTCTGAGTTTCCTTAGCTCTGTGCTGTGGTGGGGATCCAGCTCACTTGCCCTTCCCTTTGCTGGTGGATATTTCTGCTTCACCCAGTTTCCCCATGCAAAAATCACTGCTGGCTTTCCTTCATGGGACTCTTCATAATTCTGTTAGCAATTTTGTCCTGATTTCAGCTGGGATAGGGCTCATTTTCTTCTTAATAACTGGTACAGACCTGTGTTTTGTACTCATTAGGATAATTACGTTGGTAATGCCCTGATGTTTTTGACTTTGCTAAATAACGTTTCTCTTAATTCAAGGATTTTTCAGTGTCTTATGCTTTTCCAGTGAAGATGAATACAAAAGGCTGGGAGGAAGCAGCACAACACAAATCTGTGCCCAGAAGAACATATATTTATCTTACTCCTGAATTACTTCATTGGCAAAGCAGTGGCTTGCTCCTATGTGGTTAACAGGCATAATTTAGCCTGCAGTCAATCCAGCCAAAATTTCCTTAATAACATCTGGGAAGATGACAAAACTTTATTCATTTTTAAGTGAAACCTGAAAGAACTGAGTTTTTCACCTCCTTTGTTTTTTGGGGAATCTCATAAAACAATGTTTTTACTTTGGTTTTGCATCTACAGAATGGCACTTTCTGCAGTGTCTTCACAAGAATTAGTGGAATAATCTTCTTTCCTTTTCTGATGTCTTTGCATATGTAGATAGCCCTGAACTATCTGTAATTTAATTATAACTATGAGAGAAGTCTTGAGTGCTGGGGAGAAGGTTCAAATGTCATCTGGGTAATGCACCTGAACCCTGGTGTTTGCAGAGGAGAGGACTGGACCTGTGCTAGGCTGTACCTGTTCTAAATGCAGGTAATTTCCATGAGTCATAAATGTGATTTTGAGGGAATATTTTCACACCAGCCCAGATCCCTTCCTCAGGTTAAGACACCAGGACCTCACCCCTTTGCCCTGCTCATGTCCAGGAGTTTGTATAGCTGGTAATGAGGGGGAAATCCTGTCCTGGCAATGTCAATGAGACAAGCCATGCACTGGTCCCTTGGAGCCAGCACAGTGCTGCACTTCTGGAGCAGTGCTTTTAGTAGTCAAACATTACAGAGCTCTCTCTGGTCGGCTTTTGATTCCCATTTAAGAGCAAGCCACTCTGGCAAATGGTCCTATTGACCCATCCAAATGTTTCGCTTACTCCATCCTGCTTAGACAAAGTCCCAGAAATGTTCTGTCAAATAATACTTGAGTGGTAAATATTTAACAAAGAGAACGCCTCCGGCCTTCTGTGCGCTCTCCAGATATTCAGGATGAGCGAGATGCTTTATTTTGGGAATGGAAAGTCTGATCTTCCACCCATCTCCTTTCCTCGTTTCAGACTTGTGTTATGAGCTAGCTCACCTTCTTTAAGGGGCCATTAATGATTTACTGCTGCAGACTGCTGAGTCAAAGCTGGTACATGGAGGGCTTTTTTCAGGTAGACCTGAAGGCCAGTGACAGTACTTCTTACCTAAATGGAGCCTCCTTCCCTTAAGAAACTGATTCACAAATGGAGATGCTGATGCTGCTCCAGTAAAACCATTTCCCATTCTTTCTGGTTTTGCTTGCTTTATTTTAGTGGAGTAAGAGGGAGCCACTGGTGCTGGATTCAAGTTTTCTTCAGACTTGCTTTCACATTATGGTCGTCGTTCACAGCTGAGGCACAATCTGGGATACAACCAGAAACTCTGAACCAGGGGGAAGTGTGTGCATGGGCAAGAGCCTGAAAGGGAGATGTTTTAGCAAAGTCATCCCAGAGAAGATACAGGCTGAGAAAAGCCAGCTGGGCTGCAGTAAATCAAGGCAAGAATATGAATCTGCAATGCTGAGATGTCCAAAGAACCACACAATATCCTAAGTTGGAAGCACAAGGACAATCATGTCTAACTCCTCACCCTGAGCAAACACCCCAACAGTCCCACCCTGTGCACCCCTGGCAGCAGTGTCCAAACACTCTTGGAGCTCTGGCAGCTTTGGGAATGTCAGCATTCCCTGGGGAGCCTGGGCAGTGCCCCACCACCCAAGGGGGGAAGAGCCTTTTCCTAAAAGGCAAGTTAAAATTCTCCACCTTTAAGCAAAAAATTTTAAGGAGTCCCCAAGCTCTGGAGCCGACCTAAAGATGGCTTACAACACCACAACTGATCATGATTATGTAAATATTTCTTTGTTCCAGATGTCAGCTGATAAATCTGTTAATCAGTAAAATCAATGGGCCAAACAAGCGGAACAGGAACTGGGAGGTTGTTATCCTGTTCTAGTACCTTGTAGGCTGTCTCCAAGCAGCCTAAATTATGAGATAGATCCCTTGTAAGAGGTGAGTGACATCTCCTACCCTAGGAAATTATCCCCTTTTGCTTTGGGTTCCTGCTAATTAATTTCTCTACTTTTGGATCAAAGCATCCTAGAATGGTTTGGGTCAAAAGGGATCCTAAAGGCCACCTAGTTCCAGCCTGCCTGCCATGGGCCCCTGCCACCAGAGCAGGTTGCCCCATCTAGCCTGAGCTTGAGCACTTCCAAGCTTGAGGCATCCACAGCCTCCTTGTTCCAGGAATGCTGGATGTTAGAAAGTGCTGCTGAGATATGAACTGTCAGCAGAGAGCTGATGCTAATTTCATAGAGCAACAGGACCACATTCAGAGCCCAAACAGCCAGCAAGTTGTGCTACACAGAATGCCTCATTTTCCAAAGCTCTTTATCCCTCTCCCTCCACCCACCATCATCCAGAGAAGATTGGCTCTTTGTGGTTGACTTGCTAGAGCACCCATTGAGCCAAAACCCAGCCAGTGTCCAGCACAGACCAGTGTACAGCACCTTGGCAGCCACACCTGGCCCTCAAAGCAACCTGCATGCTGCTAAGACAAGGAGAATGCTCAGCAGAGCATGGTATGCTCCAGCCATGGCAGCAACAATAAAACAGGATAATTGTTTAATCCCACAATTAGCACGTGGCCCCAGCTATCACTGTCCAGCTGCATCCCAAGCCCTCATTTGTTTCAAGTTGTTTCAGGCAGGTTGTTGTCTCTGAAAGCTTTTGATTCAATTCCTCCAGCCAGCCCTGTGCTCTTATGGGAAACAGTGGGAGATCATTCCATGCATGGGAAAGTGTCTTTGCTCAGGGCAAAATGTGCTGGTTGGTGAACCGAGCTGCATTGCCTTTGTGTCAGGATGATTTGAGGGCAATGTTGAAGCTTTAACAATGCAGAAAATAAATTCATATCTCTCTGTGCATCTTCCTGTGCACATTTTTGTGGAAAGGGGAACTTCCAAACTTGAAACACAGAGGAGCAGGGGAGGTTTTATGCAAAACTTCTGTCTGGGTGGAGAAGCCTGATTGCTTTAACCCTCAGAGAGACAAGGCAGAGAAAATAGGGGATCCCTGTACCAGAGGCCACCATGCACCAGTAGTTTTAACTGAAATGGAAAAAAAATAAATCACTTCTTTGTTCACAGGGAGCAAGAATGCACAGCCTGAACCCTTGCTCAACAGGAGCAGGGAAGGGAGGAGAGCAGCCCTCTGTAAAATGGGATAAGGGCAGGATCAGCCTTCCCTATCCACCACAGGAACCTCACCTGGACACTTTGATCCCTTGGCTCAGTAGTTTGGTGAGGAGCAGTCTTGGCATGGTCAGTCAGGAACCCTCAATATCCCCCAGTGGCTGCTTTAAGGAAACTCCCATGACTTCTTCATCCACATCCTCAGCACCACCGAGGAGACACTGAGGACCACAGTGCAGCCTGCTACTATTTTAAGGGTGACAGAAACAGGATCAAGCCATTGCTGGTGACTTTTAGTGAGCAAAACAGGGGCAGAAAGCTTTGCCAGACCTCACTTCCACATTACAAGGCTCGGGGAGGAAAAGGGCACTAGTGTGGGTGCAAGTCATCCCACATTAGTTGTCCTCTCTGTTGGGGAGTGGGTCTGGCCCACTTTACTTACTGGTAAAGACAGAGTCGTAAATCTCAGTGATGCTGAAATGACTTACATCCTCTGTTTAAGAGATCTTTAGCCTTGGGCTATAAAAAGAATCTCCTGAGATACATGGTCAAGTTTCCCTTCCTTTCTTCCCTTTTTTTTTTTCCCCTAACACAAAGTGAATATCCTCCGTAATGATTTTTTTTTTTTTTTAATATCCTAGTTGAATAGTAGGAGGACAAACAGAGGGAGGTGTGCCTGTGTTTTCTCTTCAGCATGAGCTCCTAATTCCCATCCATGCTAATGGGACTGGCACGCATGCATCAAGGGGAGAAGAGACCCCTGAGGGTTCACAAAATATGCAGATGACTGGTTTTTAATGAATGCAAAATGTAAAACAAAAGAAGTATCACAGTCAAGCTGCTCATGCATAATAAAGTCACAGTGAAAAGGGAGCAAATAAATAGAGAAGTCTTCTTGGCTATAACCATCCTTAATATGCAATGGACAATTGGGAACAGCAGGCCTTCCGAACCCCACATCATCAAATAGCAAGTACATTTTGGCAACACGAAGCCACCTACAGCAGCATTTCTCAAGCTCCATCCCACCAAGTTATGGGAAAAACATTCAGGCCTTTCCCAATACACAGATTTCAGGCAAAGCAAGAAGGTCTCCCCGAGGAGGCTGGAGAGCTCTGGCAGGATATTACATCGAGGCAGCGGAGTCGGAGCCTGTGGAGAGGGCTGGATGCTCATCTGTCCTTGCTCTGGGAGGGGTTTCACCAGGAATTCAGCGAAGCAGAGCCGCAGACAGAGCAGCCACGCTGCAGGGCAGCATGAAACGAGGGAGTCGTCCCACCAAAGTCACTGCAATTTGTTCACTGGCTAATTTGATGGCATTCTGGGCAGCAGACTTAATTAGACATAATTTGAGAAGTCCAGCATGGGAAGCTGCTCAGAAAGATGCTGCTCCCTCCTCCTCCTCCTCCTTCTTCCCCCAACGAGTGCATGCCCTCCTCCACATCTCAGCACTGTGAGATGGGACTTTGCTTTGTCACTGCAAATAAACACACAGAGAACCTGCTACCAGCATCATTCATCAAATTCTGTAAATCCAGGCCATGCCTCCCCCTGTTTTTGTGCCAGTCTCCAGTTCTTGAGTCCTTTTTCCCCAGTTTGACCTGGTTGCTCTATTGGTACAGCCCCAAATACAAGGTGATGGGATCCTAGATTGATTTAGGTGGGAAGGAATCCTGAAGATCCTGCTCAGCTTGATCTCAGATGGGAGAAATTCCCCTTCAGCCTGGGTGTGGCATCTGTATCCAAGCACAGCAGCATCCTACTCCTTGGAATGAGGTTAGGCTTCTTAGTAGAATGAGATTTTTTTTTTAAATCCAGGTCCTAACTAGATGTGACTTCTAGAGGTTAGCCTAAATTTTTTGCCTGTGCCTTACCCCTAAATTTTGGGGACACAAGATCCCTTAAAAATCCTCATTTCAAGAGTTTTCTAGGGATCATCAAATGAAGGGTAGATGGATGGCAACATGATTAAACTCCTCTGCAGTGACAAAATTACCCTGAGATAAAAGTATCAGTGAAAACACAAGGTTTACCACACCAAAATGCAGTACTTAATAAACCTCAAAATAAAAAATTAAACCTCAAAGTAAAACCCCTAATAAAACAGTTTTCAGCTCTTAGAAAAATCAGAGAAATGATAATATCTGTGTTCTGTATCAGGCAACTAGGGGAGAGATTAAAGAGAACACATGTATAAATGTCATTAGCATGCTAGCAGTGAAATAAAAAAACCCTCCAACTTTTAAAATAAATGAGCTGCTGCAAAATAAACTACCTTACGACAAAATGTACGTAGGGGATATACAAAGTAAATTAAAAAACAGATTAAAGCAACATCTGTATATTAACACCATCATAAAACAACATAGTAGTAATAGCAGTGGCATGCAAAGGTATTATAAAATTATAATCTATCCAAGATGTTATGTCATCTTAATGAAACTGTACAGCCAATACATCTCAAGTATTATTCCTCTATGGTTCAAAAACATCCTGTTTTCTGCAGTTCTGCAGAACTAGGCCAGTCTCAGTCCTGGTGCAAGGGGCTCACCTGCTCACAGGCTTGCACAGTGACAGACAGTGCTCTCAGCACAGCTCACTAGTGCAGTCATTTGCCTTCCATGCACTTTTAATTTTGCATCACCATTTTTCCCTTTTCTTGTGCTCCTAATCTGGGGGATGGAGCAGGAATCATCTGTTTGTCCCTGAGTTTGCAGGAGGTACCCATGACACATGCAGGATGCAGTAAAGTCCTGCTCCACAGATAAGTTCTGGAGAGGAATTTGGCACAATTCCCATTTCTCCATAGAAATGTTTTTTTTCCACCATTTCATGTCCTGACATACCCTCCCACTGATTTACTGAGCTGAAGACTCATGTCAATTGGTAAAAGCTCATGACTTGCTGACATCCCTGTCCCTTTCCTTGCCTCTCCCTGCTGCCTCTGTCAGGAGATGCAGAGCCATGGATTTTTGCATTACAAAATTTTCACCACCAATGATTGGTAAATACCATTTCTCAGCAGTGTTTGGTCAACTAAAAATGAGACTCGACAATTTTACAGGTCTTTTCCAAACTTCTAATGATTCTATGACTGTATGTCTGCTTTTGAGGGGAGTCCCCCCTAGGGAAAAAAAGTGGAAAACAGGATGGAGTAAATGGGAATTCCTGACTGCCCAGGGGGAATGAGCAGGCTTAGGCAATGTGCACATCACTGACTTGACCCCCATGTAGGAAACAGATTTGCCTGGATTCCTCCCACCTGAAAGGAGGTGCTTACAGGAGACAGTTTCCTTTGGGGAGTGACCATCCCATCTCCATTTCTCCTTGACAGAGAAAGATCTGCAGAGTGTGACTCTCTCCAAGTACTCTCTCCAAGTACTCTGCCCAAGTACTATTCCAAGTGCCTGGAGTCTTTTGGTAGGTGCAGAACAATGCTGAGGTTTATTGGCACAGACTTGTAAAAACACCTCAAAAGCCCAGCATTCCCATATCCTTAACTCTTACCATTGAAATCACCTACAAGTTTCCATGGGAGAGTTATGGATACTCACCACCTGTTCCTGTTATTTACCAGCTCAAGTATTGAAATAGTTCTGGGAGTTCCAAAGAGCTCCAAAATTTTATGGAAGAAAAATACATCAAGAGCTATAATACATTAATAAAATAGAACAATACATAAAAATATACAAGTACTATTATTCTGAGTAGTCTGCTCTATGGGACTCTGCTGGGGGCTGGCCCTGTGGAAAACAAGGGCTTGGAGCCAAATGATTTTGGAGGCTGGAGGGGCATCCTGGGGAGGAGTCTCTGTGTGTTCACCCTGTTCCTGTGTCCTCCCCAAGGCACTGAGTGTTGGTCACTGTTGGATATTGGTCTGGATTAATCTTCAGCCCTTTTGTTCTTGTGCAAAAACCTTGCAAAGGGCACAGTAAGCCAGCAAAACCAAAAGAGATACTCATTCTGCATTTGCAACTTCCCATTAATTTTCCATTACACGATGCCAAGGCAGTAGAGGGCTGAAAACATCTCCCTGGATTAGGACTAAAATCTCACAGATATTATTAGCATCACACAGCACAAGAGTCTACATTTGCTGCTATCACTAACTTAGCTCATTAATGACTTATGTAGCAAGGCTAATGCTATAAGTATTATGCAATATATATCATAATTGCTAAAGCAACTCTGTAAGACTAATGAGAAAGCAAAGAGCCTGCCTATGTGGCATCAGGATGGAGAATCCTGGTATCATATGCCTACTGGTTTTATGTGCCTCATTTCCTTTCCAGATGCCTATAGGTACTTAAGGAAAAAAAAGCATGAGCAACTTCTATACAGGCAGATATTGATAGGACAAGGGGGAATGGTTTAAAACTGAAAGAAGAGAGATTTAGATCAGATGTTGGGAAGAGAAATTCTGTACTGTGAGGATGGTGAAACACTGGCACAGGGTGCCCAGAGTAGCTGTGGCTGCCCCTGGATCCCTGGAAGTGTCCAAAGCCAAGTGGGACAGGAGCAGCCTGGGATAGTGGAAGCTGTCCCTGCCCATGACAAGAGGTGGAATGGGATGGTTTTTAGTGCTCCTACCAAGCCAAGCCACTCTGTGTTTCTATGCCTTCCCTCTTGCTCACAGAAAAAGGGCTGGAGAAAGGAGAGGGAGCAAAAGGGACTGCACAGCAGCAGGTGTGAGCAAGGTGTTTAAGTCTGTATTCATGAGGATGGTGGTGGTGACTAAACCTTGCAGATAGCCATAATTGGGCTCACCTCCATTCTGCTCTGCAGTGGTGCCTGAAAAAACCAAGCATTTCTAATTTAGCCTCAACCGTGTGAGTGTTGATATACCAGAGAAGAGAAATGCAAAGAAACAACATCTCTCAATCACTGACCCGAGCTCACAATCCATCAGTGGTGGGTTCACCTCCTCCAGCTCTTCCTGCCTTTGCAAAGACATGCATGGCCATGAGGAATGCGACATCCTCATCCCAGCATCCCCCATGCACCACAGAGATGTGCAGACACCTTTGTTATCAGACCCTCTGTGTGTGAGAGCCACAGGTATGTTTTTCTGTTATTCCCTGATCTGTAGATCTCACCCAGCACAGCTCCAGCTTTAACCACGTTAACCACACCAGCTCATACTCCATCCACCATGGGCTTTGTGACCACCTCTGAAACAAATCTAATGATTTTGTTGCTGTTTTGGCTACTTGGGATTTTTTTTGTTTTGTTTTTTGGTGTTTTTTAAAGTGCAATACTTCAAGTGAAGTGCACAAGTTTTAGTAAGAGAAGAACGATCATTCAGTGGATTTCACTACAGTGCAAAGAAACCAAAAAGGAGGGGTAAAAAATGGGAACATTTGCAGCTCATGGCAAGGGAAATGAAATATTTAATAAGCAAAATGCTGTATGTGCAAGGAGGGCTCCCCCAGCCCCCCGCTTTCTTCCTTGGCAGAAATTAAACAACTTTTACACACCACGTAGTCTTCAGTACAGTATGCTAATGATGTCCCTGATGCCCTCTTCATCTGATCAAACTTAATTGTCTGTGTCAGGCTGCCAATTAACAAAAGGATCTCCTAGAGTACCAACTTCCAGAGCTACCTTAAAGGTTAATTGAATCATGTAAGCCCAATGCTCTGGCGGACTCAACTTCAGGATCCTATTCTAACCAGGGGTCTGCAGGGGTAACAAATAAAGGAAAAGTTTAATTGCTAAACCAGCCAAATCTAACAGTCACATTAGGAAAGAAATGATCTTTCACAGCTCTCCCTCATCCTTTTCTTTTTTTTTTTTTCCAGAGCTTTGAAATAATCTTGGGCTTTTTATACATTTCAGGCAGCTTCTAGATTCCACTATCAGGGGTAAATAGGAAGAACCAAACTTTGATCTTTGATGTGTATGCAAACTGGGTCAAAGAAGATGCCCAGGTAGGTCCATATGTGTTATTTATTCTTTGAATCACCTGCCATTGTCTGAAATGTTCCCCTACCAAAAGCAAAGTGGCAGTGGGTAGAGGGTGACAGCACTAGAGCTGTGGGGATGTGGAATCAACAAGCACTGCCATCACTCAAGACATCAAAACCAGCTAATGGGTATTCCTGTTTCCTCTCCATCTGCCTCCTTTTCCAAGATATTTGTTACTAGTCATTTCTTTTGGTTTCCCACTTCCTTACAAACATATTTTTAAGGAGCTCTTCTTGCCATTGGAGACTTGAATGGATGCTTCAACAAGGGTGAACTGAAAATCAGTGCCACAAACAGGAAATACTTGTTATAAAAAAAACAAGTATTGTGACTGGGTTGGGAATAGGGACCCCAAAGCCACCAATTGGAGCTGGAATCCTCCATTTTTTTGGGGATAATTACTTTTGTGGGGAATTCTGCTGTGTTTGGTCCAAGTGTGTCATCATCCCTGTTTGCCTTGGTACCCCAGTGCTGAGGTTTTAGCTGAGCATCATGTCTTGTTTTTCTAGTCCCCAAAGGGCTCTTTTGGGCCTAAAGGCGTACAAAACCATGAAGTAAGTGGTGACAAATCAAGGAAATTTTAAATTGAGTCCATGAGTATGCGAACAGTCCAAGGACCAAGCAGAGAAGGTTATCTCTCGCTAGGTACACCAAGGTGTTAAAAAACAAAATGATAAAAACTGTCAAATAACAAACAAAAATACCTTGCCAGGAAGATTTTACAAAGGCATGCAGTGACAGCTCTTGCAGAGTTCACTTTGCTTGTGTCCTTCTAACCCCAGCGTGTGTCCAAGTGCTCCCCCCAGGAGGACATGGAGGTGACCAGTTCCCCTTTTCCACTGCCAAAATAAACGAGGTGAGGAAGATGGCAGTGCCAGGGGAGGTGGAGGTGTTAGGGGCCAGGACTGGGAATTTGTGCCTGTCCCTACTCCCCATCCCTCCTTTCATCTCAGCTGGCTTCTGTGCAGGGGTGACCTGGGAAGGGATTCAAGGATGCTCACAGACCACTCTGCCCAACAGTTCAGTGGGGAGGGGATTCCTACAACTGCTCTGGAGAAATTATCTCGTTTACCCCAAAACAGCTCAGCAGCATGACACATCCTGGCCATCCCCCAGAGGCACTGAGTGTCCCTTCATGTGCTGAGCCACGGGTGAGCTAAACCAAGTAAAACCTGCTGCATCCACCTGCAAAAAAAAAAAAAAAAAAAAAAAAAAAAAAAAAAAAGTGGTCTGGTCTGGAAGAGGAAACAAAATAGTGCAGCCAAAATATCAGATTGGAGCCAGGTGATCTTTAAGGTCTTTCCCAACCCAAACCATGATTCCATGATTCAATGAATGCATTTTAAACTGCAAATCCTAGGAAAAAAGGGCTGTAAGGCTAACAGAGTTAAAGCATATTATAATCATGGGTGATACGACCTGTGGGTTTTTATCCAGAATTTGTTCCCAATATCATTCATTTATAATTTGGCCTTTTTTTTTTCCATTTAAATATATATCACTTTAAATGGAAAAAAAAAGGCCAAATTA
>VZTT01031825.1:0-19276 GCA_013400855.1 Buphagus erythrorhynchus | reverse complement strand
TTTCAAACCAAGCCATTCTGTAATTCTAAGATTCAAATTCGAAATCTCTTCTGTCTCAGTGACTGTGTCCCAGCAGATACAAATCAAAAGCATCCAGAGATCCCAACTAAAGTACACTCAACTCCAAAGCCTTGACTTGTATGAGGGAATCCATGGTCCAGAAAAGTGGCATTTTAAACCAACCAAACCCTGAGATGGAAAGAGGCTGGTCAAGCTCATAGGCTGGACCTGGATGGGCAGAGTGCCACCAGGCACCCTGGGTCACACTTTGCACTTGCCAGCCAGATATCATCTTATAGAAAGGGCTGGTAAAAGCACCACATTCTCCCTCCTGCCACGGGGATCATCCCAGCCCTCTGCTGCTGCTCTCCTTTGGGGGCCATCCCATTCCCACTCACAGCAGTGGGCTACCAGCACCTCCCACAGCACCAAGGGCCACTCCAGGAGGGTGCCTGGGCTCTGGGAGCTGAGACAGGGTGGGTGAGGGTCCTGTCACCAGTTTGGCTCCTCGTGCTGGCAGCATGCAGAGTTCCCTCCTGGGGCAGACCTGCCGTGGCTCCTTGCGCTGCCGTCCTTAAGTCGGGCTAAAGTCAAAGCCCATCTCGCTGTCATAATTCCAGCAGTTCATGTGTCTTCTAATCACATGTTTTATGGTTAGTAAAAATGCCCCATGGGAGCTGATTAAAGGTTTATGAGAACCAAGAAAATCTGATAGGATTTGGTTTGAATCCGACCAGTTTTTTAAGTTTCCTATCCATAAGCTTTTAAGTACTTACAAGCCATTATTTCTGTCTTTGATGCAATAGGGTTGTTGTTTTTCCTTTTTATTTCTTTTTTTTTTTTCCTTTTTATTTTTTTAGTCAGGGGGGGGGGGGGGGGAAGGCAACATAAATCTCAGAGCAGAGATTTTTAAAAATGATTATCAGATTTGGGTAAGATTTATCTTCCTCTTTAAAAAAAGCTTTTCACAATCACAATATAAATGCATTAGCACAAAAGCAGTCTAAACTCACATTCAGAAAGATACAGCACTCCGATATGGGGCTTCTTTAGTGGAAAGTACCTGGAACATGAAAGCAGCTTAACTCTTTGCCTCCTGCTTTTTCACCCAGACCTTGCCTCGATTTACTGAAAGCATTTCAAGCCCATAAAGTTGGTTGCCTCAGTGGAAGGTCTTTTCTTGGCTATGCCAAGGGTTTGCAATGCAGTGGTTACACCAGCTCCTGGTGTACACCAATTTCAAGATGCCTCCCAAACCAAAATATCCAAACCAGTTTCTTATTTCCACTAATATGGAACAAGGCTTTCCTCAGCTTTTGATGTGAAACGTGGAAGCATCACCATTTCATCCTGTCAGAGAAACCAGCTCCCCACCAAAGACAGTCAGCAATTGTTAATTTGATGGTACTGGCCCTCCACCAAACCCATCTCAGGTGCCACAGCCCCAGAAGATGCTCTGGCACAGCTGATTTAATCACTCTGTGCCACACTCCCTTGCTGAATAACTGGGCCAAAACACACGGCTTCTGCAGACAGAGGGAGCATCTTCATGTTCTTCTTCCTTTCTTTTCTCTTTCCCTCCCTCTGCAGACTTCCTTGAAATTGATGGTGCTCTGTGTGGTGAATTACTTATTTTTCTGGACTTGTGTTCTTCCCCTCTCACAGCAATTAAACACACTGAGTTCCTTCCAACTAAAATTATTGTGTCATTTTAAGGTAGTGCAAAGGAGACAGGCTGAATCAGGCAGGGTGTACTGAAGTGAACATCTGGTAGGGTGAAAGTGTTAACATGGGGCTCAGAATGCCTTGGTTCTTTCTACATCCCACCTCTTCTCTCAGCAGTTTGGGATGAGCCTTATTTTGTTTCATCTTTACACCTACAGAGGAAAGGGACAGTGTGCTTGATTAAGAATTCTATTCTATTCTATTCTATTCTATTCTATTCTATTCTATTCTATTCTATTCTATTCTATTCTATTCTATTCTATTCTATTCGTAAAAAGATTACAGCTGCTGAAGTGACAGAATCTGAGTCCACCAATATTACACCTATGTTGTGTGTTTTGGTGTGTGATAAGTCAAAAGGCTTTCTGGCTAATTCTGCTCCTACTAACATCAATTGCAATTGAAAACATAATGCTGCTCAGCTTTGGAAGAAGCCAAAAAAAAAAAAGGAGACAACAAAAGTGTCCACTTGAAAAGTGTTTTGACAAAAAGTAAATGGACCCAGAAGCAGTATCTGCGGCTAAGAACATGAAGAAGACACAAAAAATCTGCACAAATATTCAAAATCCTTTCTCAGGATCTGCAATACTCTACCCAGAGCAGTTAATTTTATGTCAATTATTAATAGTTGGATTTCTAGGGGATATTGAGGAGGTCTTCATGAAGAACAGCAATCCCTGGTCCCATAAATCCTCTTTTCTCCCCAAAAAATATATACTCCCATCCTGATAATCCTGCAGAACATTCTGCAAATTTCCACCTGTGCAGCTACAGAGGAGGGACATGGCACTGCCCATGTGCTCTCCTTCCCCCTCCATCAGTCTTAGAGGGAAGGTTTAAAATGCAGAAAACAGAGAGAAAACATATTTGTTCACTTGACTGGTACTTATATGCCAAACCTCCCCATCCCAAGCCAAAAGAAAACCCTAACAAAAAAAAATAATTATTAGGTGCTTAAGAAAAAACAAAGAGGATGGTCTTACAGGTGGACCTGAAAACATAATTTTCTGCAGAACAGGGGTTTACCATCCCTTGGGGTTTAGGACTGGGTCCTGCTGGTGTGTGCAGGCATTTTGGGACTGGCAGCACTGAAGGGGGAGGCTGAGTTCAACCTGCATCACTCCCAGCATCGAAGACACAGAAATGTTTAAGCTGATGCACACTCCATCCTGGCATTCAACAGAGAGCAATGCCAACTTCTGGAAAATAGAAGAGCCCCAGGGCAGGCTAATAACAGCACTACTTAAGAACGTAAGACAATTATTACCTCCAACTGTGAAGGAGTCTGAGTAATTAAAAAGGGTTCTTTATTTTGATTAAAAAAGATTCCTTTCAGTCTGTTTGAATCTTTAGTAAAAGCCCTGAATGATATTTTTAGATGCCAGAAAAGATGCTCTGCAATTGATGAAAGATGCATAGCAAGCTCATTTGAAAGATTCTCCTATTATCATCATCTTATTGTCCAAAATCAATTAATTTCTCATTCTTTCACCCACATAACTTGCGGGAGAAAATGCAGGTCTAACCCAAAGCTTCCAAAACCTTCTTTGGATTAACAGAAATCCAAAATTAATTTGGTTTAATTACTATAAATTTCCTTCCCAATAAAATCTCAAGAATTTCCAATCATGCTGATTTATTTGAGTAATTAGAAAGCCATTCACAGATGTCACACTGTTAGGTAGTGTGGATAATGTGGGTTTTGCTTAACTGGATCCTGAGACCACAGCACTGTGAAGAATGACAACTAAAATAACTCCAATAAAAAGTGGGAGAATGAGGGAAGGAGAATGGCACAACCTCAGACAGTGCAGGCAGTGCCAGTGGCTTCCCTGGAAACTCATTTCTGTCCATTTGCTGCTCCAATACAACTTGCTCTGGTCCTTGCATTTTGCACCAGGTCTTGAGGGGCTCCGAATTCTGGTTTTTCAGAGGAGTCCAAGAGCCCTAGAGATGATGCATCTAAACTAGGGTCACCCCTAAGGGTGGTTTCAAAAGAAAAGAACTGAAATGAGGGGGGTTTAGGTGGGCCCTGCAAGGGGTTTGGGTGGGTCCTGCTTCTCCACAGGGGAAGGTGGTGCAGACACAGCAAGCCCCATTCCCCACAGGCTCATTATTTCATCAACCTGCAGAAGAAATGGGATCATGATCCCTTGCAAAGTTATTTTTCAAAGCAGGTGACCTGTACGTGTGTCAAGGTGGAAATCATCCCACCCACATTCAGCCACTGATGACTGGGCTGCTGGGAGCTCTGCCCACCTGATGGAGAAAACCAAAATCATAAGGGCAATTCCTCTCACCTCATATGGGTCCTTGCTCTACCTGTGGAAAGGCTGAAGGATCAGGGTGAGTCTGGAAGAGGCTCTTAATTTGGTTTTCTTCCTATTTACTCACAGCAAAGCAAACCCTCTCCTCAGCTGACAGGTGTGCTCTTCCTCAGGAGAGGTAAGCCATGACTGCTCTTGACTGTTGTTTGTAGGAGTTCTGAGAGTTTCAGGAATTTAAAAGTTGTGGAGAGTAACACAGATTTCAGGTTCTCCTTCCCTCCAGGTGAAGAGGAGGATTTACCACACTCTCCCACCAATGCAACACACTTGATTCCATTAGAAAGGTAATCAGTGAATTAAGAGAAAGCAGGGTCACCAAACTTGAGAGGAATGATTTAAGTTGCGGTAAATATAAATAAGCAGTTTATAAGTGGGGAAAAACATATTTTTAAAGACTCAGTTGTGAGCAGAATCTGACAGCTTAAATCTGAGCCTTGACAGTGAATTCCCCCTTCCTCAATCCTCTCTCCCCCCCAAATTATCTTGGGTTTATAGACGCCAGTATTTGACTAATAGCATAATATTTAAATACCACAGTAATCTTAGCATCGTAATCCTGACACTCACAGGTTGTCTTAAATAAGGGTCAGCTGAAGAACATGGTGCTGTCCAACCCCCCGAGGCTGTCAGACATCCTCAGCCATAAGAAAATCATCTTTACTTTTGGCTTGAGCCTTTAATGGCTCTGAAAGCTGCTGCTTTTGTCTAAATACATACATTGTGCAGCAGTTTAGGAAATAGGTGAAAAGGCTTTAATGGAGAGATTAGTGCTAGACATTGTGAAGCTGCAACTAGGTCACAAGAGATTTCAGAGGTCAGGAAATTTTTTGCAGGGCTTAAGTGTTTTGTAATGTAGTTTGGTTTGCCCCTGGACCAGGGCATAATGGATGCTTCAAAACTTGATTAGCACTTGTTAAAAATAACGAGGCTGGTACTCTGGGCTGAGAGTCACTTGACAAACTCCAGCATGCACCAGCAACTGTTCTGGTTCCTGTAATCATTTTAATGGGTTGGGGGCAGATTGGGCAGAAGAGGCATTTCTTGCCAAAGGAAAGGCTCCCAAAATCAACAAATCAGGCAATTACAAAACCAGAAGCTTTTTTTTGTCCTTCTTGTGTAGCCATAGTTTTCCTAGTCTTTGGTCAGAATGGATCAGGGAACATCTCATTAAAAAATTATGCACCAACCATTTAAATAAGGTATTCATGGGGAAAGGAGGGTTTTAAGTGCAGAATGAGCCTTCCATGTAAAATCAATGCTGTTAAACTCCATTACCCTCTCTTTCCCCCATGTCTAAGTAACCACCTTTCCAATACCAGCCAGAACATGAACAATGACCCCAACCACCACCAGCAACAGGCAGAAAAAGAAAGAATTCATCCTGCCAGTGAAACATTCTGGAGGAATGTTTTTAAAATCATATCTCAAAGATATTGACCCTTGTCTCCCCCACTGATCTTTCACCAATTCTCCTGTTTTCTGCTGTCCCACATTTGTATGATTCAGCAGAGACTCAGGGGGAAACAACAGAGACACACCAATATGGGTGAATATGAAATCAGTCCGTGTTAGGTTGGTGAGATGCTACTGAAGTCAACCAATAACACAGATGCTGACATCTCTGTTCATACTTACATGTCTGAAATGATGCCTTGGTGCAAATTTATTTGGGTGTACAGGGCCCATGGGTCCTCAATAACCCGTGGTCATTACCTGAGAAAAGTCATACTGAATTTGAGGAGGAAACATAATCTGTGTTCATAGACAGTAAACACATCTCTGAGTGTTGTTCATATTCAAAAGTAGGTCTCACACTGGAGCAGTTTTTTCAAAAAATTGTCTATGAAATATTCTAGGTTGGATTAAAAATTTTTGAAACTAAAACTTGTGATGGGTCATGGTCACTCCAGAGGAAGACTCAATGCTGAAAAAGCAGCTTTTATGCACAAGGGAAAGACTGATCCTGGAATATTGAATACATCCCCCCTCCCTAAATTAGATGAGATGCAAGAATTGTCTGAGACACGAAACAATGCCATGGACAATTTGAAACAGACAGAGAGCAAGAGCTCCACGCATTAGGCATACCCAGAGTGAGAGAGGAATTATTACCCTTCATCAGGACATCAAGAACTTGCCCTTCCAGGAGGAAAGTACACGTTTCAAGACAAGATTTGCAACTCTACCAGGAAAGGCACCACAAAAATTCACGTCTAGAAGCAAAAAAAACAGGAAAATCACAGCATGGCATTAGAAATCATTGGTAATTCTAAAATTAATTACAGCACATGAAGTAATAGCAGTGTACCAGGGGACATGGTGGATTCACCACTGATTGATGTCTTCCAGCCAAAAATGTGGTTGCTTCCCAGTAAGATATACTTCAGGCAGACACAAGTTCTTGGCTCCATCAAGAAGGTCACTGGACTGAGACACAGAGGAAGCCAGACTGGCTGATCCCTTCTGGCCTTCATAAATCTCCAAAATCCTTCCACAGGGACTCGCCCTGAGATGCCAGAAACACAGAGACCAAGGCCAAAGCATTGGGTCAGCCATGTACATCCCTGCCCATGACTTCTCTCCCTCCTCCCAGCTGGGTGAAAGCAGTGGGAGCTGCAGCCATCAAGCTGGGGCCAGTTTGGTTAAGAACACTGATGGTGCACTTCCAGTTCTTTCTTTGGGAGATCATGCGGTTTCTCAATGTGTGAGGCCAAAAAAGATGTGTGGCCCAGTGCACTCTTGACAAAAGCATAGATTCACTAAAGCTTACAATTAATATTTAATACCAACAAGTCTTCTGTGATGCTGTGCGGATGTAAATAAGTGGAGAGAATGTGATATTTACCCCACTATAAAACATTCATGAGAGCTAAGCTATTTACAAAAGCTAAATACGACACTGTATTTACTGTAGGTCACCTCCTAGGGTTAGAGATGAAAAGTTTTTGGTCTAATGGAAAGTAACATAATACACCATAATAACACAACCACTGTCTCGTCTNTTGCCCTGATGTTTTCAACCCTGCACCAAAAGCAGCTTTCTGGCCATTTGCAATCCTTCTCCAAGGAATTCTGCCCTTTAGCATTATTATTTTTACTGAGCAAAGGAATGGCTGGGTAATTATTGAGCCAGGGAGGAGGGATACAAATTTCCAGCTTCTCAGGGAAGCAGCAAGACAGGGAGTTTAGACTTCTTCTCCTCAGAGATACCCAGATTTTAACAACACCAAAAAGAAAAACAAAAGGAAAGGGTGCCTTGAGGAGACTTGATACCTTGTGCCTTAGGGACACTCATTACCTGTGCGCTCTCCTTGCTCATTATCAAACATCATAATGTTCATGCAGGAACTCAGGTCAGCAGACAGGTATGTGTGATGACTTCACTTTAATTGAAGTTACACTGTCCCAGGATTGCCAATTAAGTATCAAAGTGTGTTGACGTGATCTGGGGCTTTCCCTCTACTCCAATGGAATTCAAATTCCCCTTGAAAAAGGCTCCTTTGTATATATCCAAACCTGCAATCAATACAGGTGGTTAAATGGGTTTGTCAAAAACTTAAAATGCCAATATGCTGGGAGTGAATTCACTGATGAAAGTCTCATGGTGTTAGGCTCAGGATTTATAGACCACAATAGTTAGGAATTTGTGTCCACAAACTAGCTCCCACAGAAGAGCTCCTCAGCAGCCAGCTGCAATATTTGCTCCAAATCTCAGAAATCATCAAAGAACTGTCAAATCCAAAGCAGAGTCCTGATTAAGGAAGGTGAAGTTGAGTGAAGTTGGATGAAGTTGTAATACAAAGATTAACAAAAGAAAAAATTGCTTAAACTGACACATTTGTCTCAGATTCCTGGATCATTGCTTGGTTTGACATACAAAACCAAGCTGAAAAAATGATGTAAGTAATTTCTAAGGTGATAGTAATTTCTGGTGGAGCATCAATAAATGGAAAAAGGCACGGATGCTTCAGCCTTTGGTGCATAGGAGAAAGAGAAACTAGAAATGGATCAACACCATCTACCTCTGTAGGGAATGGTCACAGCCCCAAGGCTGCCAGGGCTCCAGGAGCATTTGGGAAACACTTCCAGACACAGGGTGGGATTGTTGGGGTGTCTGTGCAGGGGCAGGAGTTGTACTCAATGAGCCTGATGGGCCCATTTCAGCTCAGTGCAGTCTATGATTATTTTCCAGCTGGTGACTCACTGATAACAGTCTTCATCCCTTTAAAGTTTTTCCAGAGAAGGCAAAATTAGGATGGCTGGATGGGCTTGCTTAACATTAATTTAGCAGATATTAAATGAGAGATTAGGGTCAAATCTAAAAGTAGTAGAATCACAGAATCATTTAGGCTGGAGAAGATCTTCAATATTACTGAGTTGAATCTCTGACTGATCAGCACCTTGTCAACCAGACTTTGGAAATAAGTGCCCTGTCCAGTTCTTCCTTGATCACCTCCAGCAGTGGTGACTCTGCCACCATGGCTCATGAATAGTTCATTTGGAAGGAACCTACAATGATCATCTGGTCCAACTGTCTACCAAACACAGTTAGAAAAAAAGATTACTTCCTTGTGCATCAGAGAGGATTTTGACAAATCAGCCACTAGAAATGGAAGTAGCAGCTGACATCTCCCCTCCCTCTGACCTGCAGGACATCTCCCAGTACAATGGTACTCCCCATCATGTACTTGCCAACAACCCTGTCAGTACAGATCCCTTTTCCACAGCAGCACCCAGACACTTGTCCAATGGACAGAAGAATCCCAATACCACTGTGGGTACCACAAGTGACACCTTCTCTCATTGCTCCTGTGTGAAACTCTGCAGCCTTTCCACCTCCTCTCTCCCCAGGGGCTGAAAGGGAAGCACACCCAGACTAGTGTGACATAAGCAAAGAGTCAAAATCCTCCCAAGACCCCCAAAATCTCCCATTTATGACAACAAGTCTGAAGAGACAATGCAGTTTTGGTGATCCAGGAGGGAGTGGCTTGCCAAGGTGACTCCACCTGGTTGGTGGCAGAACCTCCAAGCACTCTCCTGCTCTGGCTACTCAGCTCTGCTCCCTGCATAGCCATCAGAGATCAAACCAGGGCAGGGACCAGTGACAAGGTAATGAATAGGACAGTGCTCTATAACTAAGGGCTGGGGTCTGTCTCTTGGGAGTAAATCCTACTGCTGATATGCTCAGTGTGATCTTCAGGAGAGAAGATCAATCACCATACCACGCCAACCCTCTGTGATAATCTGCTTACTGAATTCCCACACAGACTAGTGGAATTTCAACGTGATTGATGAAACAGGATCAGTAGGAATACAGAAGTCTCTGCAGTTTCAGAATTGTTTAGGGTAAGATATCTCACCTCATCGCCTCAAAATTTTCCACAAAGATTGGAAGATCACTCTTGGGTGTTCCTCAGGCCATTGGCAGATAGAGGCACTGTGAGTGAGGCAAACAGCAGAGATTACACTATTTACCTCCTTTGCATCACTTTGATGGCGAGATTTTGGGCTCAACTATGAGTTTGGTGATGTTTGGTGACATTTGCAACATGCTGTAGTGTTGGATCCCAGAAACCTGGGTTTTTTGAGCTTTCTATGCTTTCTGACGCTGACTCCCTGGAGAACGCTGCTTTTGACCTGAGGCCGTGGAGAANGGCAGTAGTTTTTGGTTGGACAACTAGTGCTGCACTGCAGGTCACAGGAGTTTGGTTATTGGGTCAAAAGTATAAATAATATAGGTGTTAGTTATTTATTGGACTGTTTGGCTTTAAAAGACCTTGTAACTAGCTAGACTCACCTCCATTTTGCTCAATTTTAGCTGGTAGTTGGAAGTGTTGCAGAACTCTCTGTACTTTAGATAAGATTTAATAAACAATGCAGTCTGAACACAAGAAAATTTGTCTCCTTCGTGTTTTTAATCCTGACTCTGAGTGAAGACAGAAGAAACTTCAGACAAGCCTTTAATTAAGTGGTGAGATACCACTGTTAAACTGTAGAAGCTGTGAGTGGCCTTGCTGCTCAACATCTCACCCACTCTCTGACAGTGGAGGTCAGCTGGATGGAGCTCAATGAGTCTCAGTGCATCCTCCAACCAAGAGAGGCTGTACAAAGACAAATTACAAACCAGATGGGAATGAAATTCCCAAAGACAGATATCCAGATGCCTCAGGACTACCCAGAACACCTCTAAGGGGCTGGCACATTGAAGCTACAAAGTCAGGCTGCAGCCCAGCTGTGGCCCATGCAAGTGTGATGAGTCAGACTGGAAGGGAGCTCTGGGCCACGAAACCAATGGGAAGGTCTCTTTGAGAAACCCAAAGCAAGAGTAAATAACTCCCTAGGTTCCTACCTAAAAAGCAGACAGGTCCATAAGTTTTTCCTTAGAAGACATTTCCCAGGAGCAGTGCACTTTTGGTAAATACAAAGTGTTTGTCATACTGATTGCAACAATTTTTTTTTTTTAAAATGAAATAGAAAAACTTTTTAAAATACTGAAATGCCTCATTTAAAGAAATTTTAGTTCATCTCAAGTCGTACTTCTATTCAGGTCTTCAGCAAATTTAAACCTTGAAGTTTTCATCAAAATGAAAAAAAAAAATATTTTTCTCTAACTTGCTTTACACATGAAGCAACTCCCCAAAACTGAGATGCTCCAAAGCATTGTCATTAAAAGTTCTTGTCCTGAGGCCCAGTTTTTGGATCTCACTCCTCCAAGGTTGTTATTCTCTCAAAAACTGCTCTGAGGCACATTCCTTTTGCATCACTTTTTCCTACATTTCAGCTGTAGTGTAGGGGAATTACAGGCAAACACTGGTGCTGTCATCACTTACATCACTTTATTTGGGAGTTACCCACAAGGAAGGAGAAACAACCCCAGATGGAGTGGAGGAGAAGTTTGACCATAAGTGCTTTGAAATGTTCCTTCTAATGCCAGCCCAGGGAGTTTCTCTAACTGCAAATTTCTTTATCAGCTGTAGAAAAGCAACATTTCTCTTTTTTTATGAGTGGTGACTCAATGGGATGCTGGTGAGGGTTTGCTCAGCATCTGCTCCTGTTGTGGGCAGCCTTTATGTGGGAGCAGCCCCAAACCAAATGAACCCTAGTCAAAACATCAAAGGACATGAACATGGTATTGTGGCACCTTGTGCTAAGAGGTAGCTAGTGAAGAGGTGATGATAAGCACAGCAAAAACTGTCTGCAGTGAGCAAAGGTGGATGGAGAGCTCTGCAGCCCAGAAAACCAGCCCAGGAACTGGGGTTCTCCTGCCACGTGCAGTCTGCAGAGATGATGTGCAGGATTTATTCCCACCTCTTTTGTTTTGTGCATCTTAACACCACTCTGCAGCACCCACCAAATCGCTGCCTCTTCGTGGGAGAGGAAATATTTCTTCATTTATCCTATTCATCAGCTCCACGAGGTTCACAACTACAAAGTTATTCACACAATGAAATGCCATCAGAGCAGACATGAGGGGAAGAGAAGATGCCCCAATTTCTAGTTCTGCCTCCAAGACATGGAGAAACCTTATTTTTCTCTTCCCAATCCCCTTTTCCTTGGTCTAATACCCCATATAAAGATGTGAAGGAAAGCCACCTCCTTTGAAAGGCTGAGGACTAGAACTATGACATTGTGAAACCGATAATGCAAAAAATGTTTAAATATCTTCCCTGCCAAGCTGTGCTGAGTAAGTCAGGTAATCACTAAGGGGTGCACAACCATTTTATGGGTCATCAAGTGATAAAGTTAATATGCTGCTTAAACTCCCCGGGAGAGAGGTCTCATTTGGTTGCATCAGGCCATTACACAGGGTTGTAAAAAATGCAATTGTTTGATTTGCCTAAATACAGGTGAGATATAATAAAACCCCTTATTTGCCATCCCTTGCTGTGTTATGGCAATCTCAAAGCAGGGACTGACCTTTTTATTTGTTTAGGAAGCACTATTCTTGTGTATAGTACTGTAGAAATAAAACTTAAGTATTTGTATGCATGCACATAATCTATTAACGGTATGGCAGGGTGGGGGGGAGGAATGAAAAACAAGAGGCTTTTTCAAGATGAAGCCACACAGACCAGGAAACATGATTTCCTCGAGTTCACACCAATACCTTCAGGCTTGGGGGAAGGGAGGAAGAGAAGAGGGAGGGTAGTGCTGTCTTGGCTAAAAGCAGAATGGATCCAAGCATCCCAAACACCGGAGCAAAAAGGTCAAAGAGGGAGAAATAAAAGCGTTCTCCACTGCGGTGGGGGGGGAGAGAGAGAGAAAGAAAAGAACCCCGAGAGCATTACATCTTGATCAAGGAATGACTGATAATATTCCAGTGCACCATCTTTCAGGCCCCTCGTTTGATGACAAAGCACGGCCAACATCCCACATCCATTATCCGCTTCCCTCCCCGAGGCGAGCGCATCAATAACGCTCCCTCTGCCTCTCGGTGCCGCGTCCCGCTGCCGCCCAGGGCTGGTGGGCATTTCCATACGGCCCCTGCGCATCATTACGGCCCGCCAATCCTCCACCACCCTGCGCTGCATCCTGCTGCTACACCCTTTAACCAGTTCCTCTCCTCCAGGGACGCTCCCTCCAAACCAGGGTGAGCGTAAATGCCGATCTTTTACCGCCCAAGGCTCGTCTCTCCTCCCTGTGCACCCAGGTTTTACAGACTGCAGGTGGTGGAAGACCCTCTGGTGTTTGGGCACAGTGAGCCCTTCTCTGGTTTTGCTTTGGTTTTGCTTCTCCTCACCTTTTAATTAACAAACAGCCTCATCCAAGAGGGCGAGCAGTGTGGATTTGAATGCCAGCATCCTCAAACTTGCTGCCATAATTCTGCAGGACTAATGGTCGGGTTTGTTTGACATTCAAACATTCGACATTCAAACATTTGACATTCAAACATTCAACATTCAAACGTTTGATGTTCAAACGTTCGACGTTCAAACATTCGACGTTCAAACGATGAACAAACGGTCGAGTTTGTTCAAACGACGAACAAACGGTTGAGTTTGTTCAACCCTCTGCTGCTGTCCAGGAGCAGAGTAGGATCCTGGCACACATGGTTCCACCAGCCTGGTGGCCCACACCTGCTGGAGAGGAGGGTGTTCTGGTTTCCTCCCAAAACCCAGTGATGGGCTCCAAGCCCCTCAGAGTTTAGGGACAGATATGAACTGCTCTTCTACCAGCTCTGGGTGACGATGTAATCATTCAGCTTGGGAAGGCACTGGGACCCTGCTGTGAGTCTTGGCAGAATTTCAGAGGGGTACCCAGGTCTGCAAGAACCAGCAGTGGCAATTTTCTCAAATAATTGACAATAGATTTTCCCCAAAAGTCCAACAGAGTTGTTACTGGTGTGATGGAAATGAGGAACATACCAGGTGAGGGGAGCAGACTTGGAAGATGTGTTGGTTAAAGCTCTGACTAGCACGAGGTTAAGAAAAGGTCTGTAGCAGACTCTGTAACCTGCCTGGCTTTACAGCAGCCTTGAGTGACTCCTCTCAGTTGCTTCTGTACCTGTGTTTTCCATTTTACAGGATCCTAGAAAGGTTTGGGTTGGAAGGGACCTTAAAACTTATCTCATTCCACCCCCTGCTATGGACAGGGACACCTTCCCCAGAACAAGGCATTTATTGTGGACAGAACAGTGCAGCTTCAGATGTGGTGGACATCAGAATGGAGAGAGGAGACACCTGGCTGGAGCTGTAACAGCAGCAGCTCTTCCACCTCTGCCATGCCCAGACCAAAACTGATTATTCCTTACCCACTGGGACTGGCAGCAATTCCCTTTGTCCCTTTGCAGAACCCCCTACCCATTCTGCCTCTTCATCAAGGGTCACCCAACAAGCTGCCTGGTGGTGGAAAGCAGAGCACACCTAAGAAAAGCAGCAGAAAGCTTTTCTTCAAATTACTGGTTCAAATCCCAGCAGGATCAGTGGTGGATTTGAAACTAGATCAGGTAACTTCCAGGCAGCTTTGCGAACTGCAGGGAAAGATTACTTAGTTCAAGTCCTTTAAAAATAAAAATTCAGCAAATCAGGAAAATTTTTGTCTCTTAACAGAGGTCCCCATTCACTCCTAGGATAAATAGGAGAAATTCCAGGCACATCAGCTGGTCACATCACTAATGAACCTCTGACAGTGCTACTAAACACATAGGGATTTTTAGAGGTGGTGCATCCCAGTGTAATGAGAGAGAGAGAAAAAAAAGTTCCTCAAACATCCCAGACATACCAGGGTTTTGGGTTTTTTTTCTTTTTGCTCTTGTAGGAGCAACAGGGAGTTCAGCCCATTCCTTCTGCCTTCCCCACCACAGGTTTGCACTTCCTACACGCTGCAATTAGAACCAGGGCTCAACCATCACTCCATCAGCTCTGCACACAACAAAGCCTACCCCTCTGGCAGGAAAAGATATGATACCTGGGACCAAAACCTGTATTTAACAGGGAGGGGTGAGGGCCAGGTGCTCTCCAACCTGTCACCTGCTCCAGGATGGGCTGGGAGGGAGAGGTCAGCTCCAGCAAAGCAGCCAGCAAAGTAAGCCAGTTAATAGCAAACCTGTTTCTAATTGCTTGCTGTATTATAGCTACACCTTTCACCACCTGAGACCACCAGGAACCCATTCAAATCCTTGCTTCCTAGCTTATACATAAGCCTTTCATGTTTTATTATAACCCTGACAATTTTTTACTTTCATTTATGTGCAGGAGAAAACAGTTCTGTCACTAGCCTCAACAGACAGAGGGACTTTTTAAAGCCTTATTTCCACATACATTGCTTCCAGAAAGCCCCCAGCAGATTTCCACCCCCACTCCTGGATCCCTGCAGTCTGCTGTCAGTGCATGAATGGCTGAATGCAAAGCCAGCACCCTCAGCAGAAGGATTTTCATCTTCCCTCCACATTTACATGTGCACTGGAACCATCCTGGTGTTCTTCACACCGTGGCCACGTTGTTGTTAAGTGCAGGGTGTTATTTAAGTGCCCTGCCATCACAATGGCAGCAGCTGCCATGGCATGGAGGAGGTGATCCAAGGAGTTCCTCAAGTGCTCTGGGTGCTGGCAGCTCTCACCATGGCTTCTAGTTCAGCATCCTGTGATGCCACATGTGAGCTCCCTCCATCCCACCCAGCTGAGTCCAGTTTCCCTGCCATGTGGCTCAAGCAATGCCTTAGGAAAGGGCTGGGATGCAGAGCATGGTGAGTAACTCAGCCACACTACATTTCAACTCTAGACCATCAGAGAATCACAGAATCCTTTAGGTTGGAAAAGTCCTCTACATTCATCGAGTCCAACCATTGCCCCAGCACTGCCCAGGCCACCACTGACCCATGTCCCCAAATGCCACATCCACATGGCTTTTAAATCCCTCCAGACTTCACCACTGCCCTGAGCAGCTGTGCCAGGGCTTGGGAGCTCCTTCCATGAAGGAATTTTCCTAATAGCCAACCTAAACCTGCCCTGGCACAGCTTGAGGCCATTTCCCCAAAGTCTGACCTTAGGGTTTTAAGTCCTGAGAAGCACCCTGAGCTGGCTGTGCTCTGCTCTGCTCCCCCAGGATCCCAACATCTGGGCTACCCAAAAAGCCTCTTTTTTAATTTTTTTTTTTTTTTTGGGGGGGAGGGGGTTGGAGAATGGCAAGTCCTGGCCAGGTGTAGGAGGGAATTATATTCCCCCCTAGACCAGGTCCCTAGCACTGAGCACATCTCCCCTGCCTGATTCACCTTTCCTTTGACAGCCTACACCTCTGACAGTTAATTCCTCATCACTGACTATTAATATTTCATGGCAGCACCAGGACAGCACCACGACAGCTGCTTCAGAAGCACGGGCAGACCATCCAGATACCCTCATCCCTAAGTGGGTTCAGCTTGTTCTGGCATGGCACGGTGGTTTTTTGGCATGGCCCAAGGTTATGGCCAGGGCCACTCACCCACAGCATCACCTTGCCCTTAGCTCTCAGGCAGATGTGGGAATTCACTGAATTACAGCCAAACCCAGCCTTGCTCAGCGCTTAATCCTGGCTCAGCTCAGCCCCAGCCACCTTGTCTCCGCTTCTTCTTTTTTTTTTTTTTTCTTTTCCCTGTTATTTAAATCATTTTGAGCAAGAAAGTAGGCCATGAAAAAGGGGGTAGCATTGTTTTAATAATTAGCAATTACGATCGCTGCAATATTAATTGCATATTTCCATAGCAAACATCCCCCTGGAGGGGAAAAGTGAGCGGTGGTTAGAGACCGCCGAAGCCTAAAACTGGAATTCCTGGGAACAGGGAGGGGGAAAAAAGGGAGAGAGAATATGAACTTCTTACATTCAAGTAAATTACTACAGGGATTCCTCAGAAACCTTTAATTAGCCCTGCTCTGCTGTCGCATTGATTGGTCTGAAACTCATCAATTATTCAATGGCAGCAGCTCTTTCTCTCTCTTGCTTTTTCTCCCCCTTCTTTCCATCCTTTAGGTGGAAGAGCCAGTTCTTAACCTGCTGGGGCATTTCTGTTTCCATGCCACCGAGCCACGGGCCAGTGGCATGGAAAACTCAGGGAACTCAGCTTGATTTTCAGCCTCCAGCCCAAACCCTGCAGGGACACGGTCTGATCTTCATGCTGGAGGAGAGAGGTTCTGTGCCCTTGCCTTGCTGTGGGGTCAGCATAAAGGTGGCTCACAATGGTTTTTAGGGATCACTCACCATCCCTGGATGTTTCCCACCTTGTCAGCCTCCAGGATTGGGGTTTTCCAGGTGCTCCTTATGGCTGGCATCCCTGAGGGGTGGCTGCCACCTGAGGGAAAGAAGGTGTCGTGGCTCTTCCCAAGCACTGCCATGTGGGGAAACACAGTTTAGAGAAATCCCAAAAATGAACTCTGCCAGAAACACCTTCATCAGCCTCAAGGTGAAAACAGAGTTGACCTGTGTTTGACTGCTGCTCAGTCAAATTTGGCCAGGGAAGAGTAGGATCCTGCATGCACAGCACTCTTTGCAAGTCGTTGTTTCACTGGCTCGTGGCTGGAAAATGAGTGATGTCCATCTCAAATTGGTCACTTTCTCCAAAAAAACCACAGATTCCACATGTTCATTCACTTCATCCCTGGCAGAGTTCAAGGCCAGGTTGGACGTAGCTTGGAGCAACTTGGGCTAGTGAAGGCGACCCTGACCCTAGTCAAGAGTTATGCTTTCCAGGCTTTGGTCTAAACAAGGCGCCGTTCCTTGAATTTGTAACTTTGAGGAATTTTGGTCAGCTGTGCAAAATTTGATGGATGCCAAATAATTTTTTTTTCCCTTTGATATATGATATTTTAATTTATATTTTTTCGAGTCTAACCCACGCACAGTTTTTAAGAATGAAATGGAGTTGTGGAGTTTTTGCTTTTCCCAGGTTGAATGTAGTCTCTTGTCCTTTCTTCTTCCCATCTTTAGACTTGTGAGATGATAAGATCACAGACTCCTGGAATGGTTGGGCTGGAAAGGACCTTCAAGATGTGTCACTCTACTCCCCTGCCATGGGCAGGGACACCTTCCATTCTCCAAGGTTGCTCCAAGCCCCAGTGTCCAACCTGGCCTGGAACACTTCCAGGGATCCAGGGGCAGCCACAGCCTGTCTGGGCAACAACTCAGTTAGGTGAGTAACAATTTGAAAAGTAATTCTGGGCACTTCATCATGCAAATGACTTCAGCTTTTCCCCTGTTGTTGCAAATATGAGGAAATTTTGTTCTCCTGAAGTCCTTAATCTCATCCTACAAGAAAGACAGAGGGATTTTGTGTGAGGGCATGTGTCAATGGGACAAGGGGGAATGGCTTCCACTGCCAGAGGGCAGGGCTGGATGGGATATTGGGAATTGGGAATTCCTGTCTGTGAGGGTGGGCAGGCACTGGCACAGGGTGCCCAGAGCAGCTGTCGCTGCTCCTGGATCCCTGGAATTGTCCAAAGCCAGGTTGGATGCTTGTGATAGGAGACAAGAATTTGAATGCCAAACTTATCTATGCTACCTACGGAAAAAAAAAATATATTTAAACTAACAGGGAGACAAAGTCAAGGCAGAAAAACCCTTTTGCCTTGGATGCTGGTGGAGAGATGAGCCACTCAAATGTTCATTCTGCCCATAGCACCCCATGGCCTCCCCACCAACCACCCACTGTCCTAGGGATCAAACTGAAAGGTTCTCCCTTAGTTTCTAGCCCCTGAAAAAAAATGGGAGAAAAACAGCATGTGAAACCTATAAGAAAAGGGTTTTTGTTTTTCTCTTAAAGATGAGAAAAATTATTTTAAATGGTTGTTTAATTTGAAGTTACTTGTTTCACTTAACTTTTTTTCAAAGGCAGCAGTCGTAACAAGGGCTTCACATTTTCCAATTAATTTTGGATAATTTCAAAACACTATTTAGAAATTTAAATATGCCATTTAGATTAACTTATAATTAACTTATAACTCTAAATTTTTGAGCATTTTGTTTCTAGAAAAATATCTGTTAAATTTGATGTAATTTAGTAAACGTTATTTAGTGAATTTGTTCACCTTTTGACATGGGAATGATTTGTGCTCTCCTCCAGCTTTCATTCACCTCCAATATGCTCCAATATGCTCTTTGGTGCTAAGCTTGGTTTAAAATTTGCTATTTAAAGCAAAGAAGGGCACTATTAATTGAAGCTGATTTTAAAAAAATATAATAAGAAAAAGAAATATATGAGTTGATCCAGAATCAGGACTTCTGGTGCCTCACAAGGGGCACATCCCCAGGTATCAGGGATCTGCCTGAAGACCCTGGGAGGGTTGGGATGGTCCCACCAGGTACCCCAAGGTCTCCCTGCTCCTACTCTCCCATTCAGGGACAGCTGCAAAGAACCTACAGACAAATACAGGCAACAAAACAAAAAAAAAAAAAAAAGAGAGAGAGAGAGAGAAAAAACAAGAAAAGAAATCCAAACCAAACAAAAACCTGAACCCTTTGCCCCAAGAGGGGGATAAGAAATGATGTATTGACTATGAATTTCATTTATCTTCCCGCCTTCCCCGGCGCGAGCCGTGGCAGCGGCGCCGCTCGCGATGCGTGCACACATATTAGCCCGTGTGTTTCCCATCCTACTTATCCCCTGGAATTTATTCTAAAGCTCGCTTTTGGAAACCCATAAGTAGGACATAATTCGGAGGATTTGGTATTCCGGTCAATGTTCTGCCGAGTAGTTATTCTGCGAGCCCTGATGTTGTGAGAAATATGTCCTCAAATATATATATATATAAAATATAA
>VZTT01031824.1:10228-21219 GCA_013400855.1 Buphagus erythrorhynchus | reverse complement strand
CACATCCATCTGCCCCTCCCTCCCCCTGCCCCAGCCAGCAGGAGATGGAAAACAAGAGATGCCAGTCACTGCTCCCAGGCCAAGCTGTGCTCCTGCAGGGAAAGCACCCTCCAAGCATTATTAAATAAAATCAATTACCTTGGGAGGGCTAGGGCTAGGGATGGCATGGAAGAATCCCCTGTCCCACCCTGCAGCCAGAGGCAGGCTGGCCCAGGCTGGGAGCTTTGCCTCTGGCTGAGAGCTGCAAACCTCTCAGCAGCTGTGTCTGCTCAGGAGAAGCTGTGCCAGCCAACTCTTGACTGGCAACCTGTGCCCTTGTGAATTGATCGTTTTTTCACTGTGGATAAAAGCAGGGCTTAAGGAGGCATTATATAGGATTTTCAAAGCGGATCAGCTCCCATTTTGGCAGTAGCCAGATTTTTAGAAGAGTTCAGCACAATGTCTGAGCACTTGAAAGTCTGGTCCCATGTGAATGAAGGACCTGAAGACCTAAATGAAAGGTTAAATCCATTTGTTATTCCCCTGGGAGCAAGTACCAGGTGAAGACTGGTGACAGGCCAGAAAGTGCCCATATTTCTAATTTTTGTCAAGATCTCCTAGGGATCATTTAGTCGAATAAATCTAAGTGAGCCTCTAAAACACAATGCTAATCTCTGATTCATGCTCGCACTTGCAGTATCTATAATTCATAATAATTGTGCCTAGATCTGTGTCTGTGCCTGCATCTACTACACAGAAAAAGCACACAAGGCATATTTAGAGAAAAACAGTTAACAGTAAGTTCTAGAAATCTAAAAAAAAATAAAGATTGAGCATTTCTGATTTTAAAATATAACTGAATATAAAAATTTAGGATCAAAACACTACAAAATTAAGTAGCTCATTTCTGAAATTGTATACCAGAAAGATGAGCTGAAGAGTGGGAGTATATTTGAGATTTTTAAAGCATTGCTATTAATTCATGATGCCATTACTTTGGCAGTCTGTTTTCCATACTTCTAATGCAGTAAGATGGAGTTTAATTCATAATGTTGAAGATGCCCTTGTGATGCACACAGGACACAGACAAATCAGTGCCCCTTCCTGCACCCAGACATCACTTAGTGACTAATGGAACACAGCCTGCCCACATCTAGAGAAAGAAAGGAGCAGGGATGCAGTCTAAAAATGCTAAAAATACAGAAAAACTCAAGGCTGTCAATATCACATTGTTAAAGATTTAATGACAAAGGTAACTTTTCCTTTCAGCTCGTCCTTATCAAGAGAGATACCCAGATGGTAATTTAAGAGTTAAGGCACTAATGGACTCTTCAGTTTCACTGAGCACCTTGTGCTGATTTTATCTTGCAATACAGTATTTCACATTCTCAGCGAAGTCAACAGAGATTTAGTCAATAGTGCCACAGCCTTTGGATGAGAATTTGAATCTTACCAGTATCCAAACTATCATTAAAGAAGATAGGTCATTTGGGAAACAAAGGAGAGCATTAGTAAAATTCAATACTTAATGATGGAGTTGGTTCCTTAGGTGTTTTATGATTCATAATGAGTAACGTTTTATTCTAATTATCAACCCTTTTTTCTATGTGCAGTATCTGTAAGAATATATAAAAAATATAAAGTATTTCACAGGAAAATTTTTTTTTCCATAACAGATGGCAACAGAAAATACCTATTGAGTAATCTTATGTGCTTCAACCCACTTAGCATAATGTTATTTTGTTTCATTTGATGGAATGTGTAATTTTACATTACTAGCAATTCACACTGGCCTTATATAATCTGAACAGTTTAATGTTATGAAGCAGAGCACTTATTGGCACACCTATTTCTCAGTAAAAGAGCCATGATTCTGTATTGCTTCACATTTTCGAAGTGCCACTGCACTTAAATAACAGTAACAAAAATACAGTAATAAAGTAAAATATAAATGAAGTTTTATATGTATTTAGTGTAATAACAGATGAAATTAATCCTTTATATATTATTTGTTTCATATATGCTTTTGCATAGTTATCCTTTCTTTAAATCTCAAAGTTTAAAGAAAATAAAAATGAACTACATACTTAGCTCCATTAGCATAATAAAAAGAAAATCATATATCTGCAATAACCAAGGTTATAATTCTGTAATGCTTTAGAATTTCAATAGATTCCCACTTTACCACAACACAGAGCCCTTTAAATCTTTGAACTAATTTTATACATTCTTTTGGTATTCCATTTGAGAGTTACAGAGTGTGAAATATGCATCATGACAAGAAAACAATTACCCTGCACACCTGTTGCTTGAGTACACTGCATTCAAGCAGGATTTGCAATGGCTACTATTTTATTCCACTGTGAAATCCAAAATGGGACAGGCTTAAAAAGCTGACCTGATGATGTGAACTTGCACTTTTATATGTAACACGTGGCTTGTAGGTACCACATCACATACTGTGATAACATTAGAACAAATCCATGCTAATTTTTGCTATCAGAATGTCCATGAGATTTTTTCCACTTAGAAAGGAAATCTGAATGACTGACTCTTGTCTTAAATACAACAACTATATACTAAAATAAATAAATTGCAAACTGCAAAACCAGAAACACATCAGACAACACATGGATATGTTGGTCACACAAAATATAAACACATGAGAGTAACTCAGAGTTTTCACTAAGTTCACAACCAGGGTCTAAGCAGCCTCTGTACTTACACTTGACCATTTATGCAGGGATTCACATGGAAAGTTGCTAATAAATCTTGTTAATATATTCAACAAACAGAACAGGCTGAAAGAGCAGCTGCAATTTAAGCATTGCTGTAGTTTAAATATAATTGCCTGGAATAAAAAAGCATGTCTTTTTAAAGTTTATTACAAGTGTGAAGCTGTGAAGCACAGAGCAGGTTTGGAAAGGAATAAAGCAATATTCTTTCCTGTTGTGGAATTCCTTCCTTTCTAAAATTTATTCCCATAAGGAATATACACAATAAAGGAAAAAACATTAACAATATTCTTGTACTTAATTACTCTGTCCACATACTTGCTTAGGGTTTCAAATGCCATATTGGATTCCTGCCATCCTGTGGATCATCACTGATAATAAAAATCTATGCATAGAATAAAGAAAAATTGTTGTTTCACTCAGTGTCAGTTGCTTATTTTTCTTTGTCTAAAAATTGGCAGTAAAATCTCACTCTTGTTGTCCAACCCTGTCACATCAGTACAGCCCCACCATTCTCCTGACACATGCTTACTCTGAAATACTCTCTTTGCTCTTGAATAATCCCTTTACATTTCTTCAAAATTTAAAAAATATTGCTCTCCTCAGCCAAAATAATTCATAAATACTTCACCAAGGATTACTTGTGGCTTTCCTGAAATTATTTGCTCATTTGATTTGCTGGTTTTGCTATGGCTGTAGCAATTTATTTTCATCAGGACAATGGAAATGGCTCATTTTTAGACTTGGTGGCTGAAATTTATCTATTTAAAATTGTATCACAGAATGTCATGTTTGTGCTTACGTGGAAAGCCTTTCATTGGTTTTCTGTGGAACCTCCTCAGGCTAGTTAAAATACTTGGGCAGAGGAATGCTGAGCAGCTGGGGATAATTTTCTCTTAAAAGCATTATCATTCTCATCAGAACTACATGCCCTGGGAGCCTAAGTTAATGTTTTGATTTTGTTTGAGAACAAATTGGTAAGAACTGAATTGCTGAAATAAGGGACAACAGCCTGACAAGAAGGTAAATCACCAAAACACAAATTACTGATGGAGCAGGCCTATCAGGGTGGTTGATCTAAGTCTCTGTTAATAATATACTGCTCTCCACTGACCCTCTCACTGTGCTTTGCTTTAGTTTGATCTCTTGTGAGGCATCTTGCCCTACCTCTCCTCATTCCACCATCTATAACAAACATTTTTGTGTTCCTTTATCATCCTGCCTATCTGGCAGCTCCACCCAGGGCTGGCTGCATATCAGATACTCCACCAAAGTATTTCAGGTATTGTGCTGCTGCTGTGCATTCAAAACTAGAAATCATATGGCCTAGGGAGATTAGGTGGAGTTCCTCCAGAAGGGGGATGTTTCCTTTCCCTCCTTCATCACTGACTTTTTTTGGTCACCCATTTATCTAACCAATTGGCTCTCCTAAATATTTTATCTCTGTAATATTTCTTCAGCATATATTTGGAGCTGCAAGCAGGGCAAGTAATAAATATGGTTTATAATGTATTATTACAGGTTGATGATTTAACCTGAGATGAAATACAGACTTTCAAAGTTTTGTGTTTGTGTCTTTTCAGATATTATTGGTGAGTGAGGACATGGAACAAATATTAAGTAGATAAGAGTTTACTGAGATAATGCAAGATTGGAAGCAATGATATCACCATCTTCACATGAAGAATGTTTTTTAATTTGTTCTTAAAAATCTCAAAAAACTTGAGTGTTCCATACTAGATCACTGTTTTGATTCCTGATATACAGAGACATAATTTCTCATGGCTACAAGGTTGGAGGCTCTTGAAGATCCTGGGGTAGGATCTTCATGACAGCAACTGTGCTCTTTGGTAGCCTTGACCTGGAGGAATCAATCCAGCAGGGCTACAGCCTGAAATCTTCTGAGAACCATAAACAGAGTAAAATCCACTCTTACACTTCTTAAAAGAGGTTCTACTTGCAATGTAATTCTTGGATAAAGGTTAATGTACTAGTTTAAAATTAATATGTCTCAAACATGCTTTACATTTATGTGATCACTTTCTTCTCTGTTGATAGAGCCCTGGAGATTGTCTTAACTTGCAAGCAGTATTCAATTACTGCTGAAGAAATTAGTAGATCTGCAATTAATTTCTCCTTCAAGCCAGCAGTCCTGATTTCTGAATAAGGAAATATTCACTACAGATGCTGCCACACCTTATTTATGTTTATATGTTTATAGAGGAGAAAAAGAGAGTTTGTTCTGGAGCTGGAACTTTCCTGAAGATTTGCAGAAAGGAGTGCCCTAACAATCTGACTGCTACAGAGGAATAAATGTGAAGTAAGCAAATAAGCAGGTCAGCTGCAGGACTTTCACAACTTTAAATACAATTTGCTGATTTGGTATCAAGTCTGCCTGCTCCCTCGAGAGCCTGCAGGCACTTGAATTCTGTGAGAAGGAAATTCTACTGCTACTGGGCACATAACAATCCACTTGCTGAAATGTACTGGAACACTGACAGACTGTTCCTAACAGTGTGTGATGATCTTTAGGTTTAATTTCAAGCACTCAAACACCTACTCTCTCAAACACTTAAATATTACACAGATCTCACTGCTGTAAAGCAATGCAGGTTCACTTTTAACCTCCTGCATTCAGACTTCATCATGTCTAACGATGTCTGCACCAGAGGTCAGGCTCTGAGCCCAGACATTCCATCTCCTTTTGTCAGGTCTTAGGGCAATTAAGTGCCCTCTTCTTCTTCCCATACATAATCATGTCATTGATGCAATTTACCCCTTCCTGCTAAGTTGTGCAACTGCTTCCATCACAGTCTGTACAGCCACACTGTCTTGTACATCAGGGCAGAGCTGTCAGGTTATTAAAAGGGCTCATACCAATGCAGTCATCACAAAGTAATTATTATTATTTAACTTAACCACCTGAGAATTCAAGACTCTGTGCTGTAAAATTTTAGACAAAATTTTAGGTGTAAAATTAAACAGTGTGGATGGTCCATGAGTGATAAATATAAGTAATTTAGCCAGAGAAACACAAGGAGAAAATAGGTGCTTCAGGAGACTTCCCTGTTTGGTTCTGGGGTTGATAAAATAGAATTTTTATGATGGAAATAAAACGGCAATGAAAATATAGTTTAAGATCAGGGATATTGTAAATCTTATGATTAGAAATATTATCTTATACTTTCCCAACCATGAAAATTTTATTACTTATTTAATCAAATAAATCAACTCAATAAATTTTGTTACTTGCCTCTTTTTCATCCCTTTTCACTGAAAAATCCTGCATGGTTTATAAAAAACTCCAGTGACAACAACTTTCTGGGTGAAAAGTGAAAGCAGGATTTCTCCCATGGGAACAATTCATCTAGCAAACATCTTGAATTTATGTAAACAGAGCTATATAATATAAAAAATTTTTTTAAAAGAGATATTTATAAGAAGGCAACCCCTGATCCCTGTCTTATGCCTTCAGCATCCTCCTGTATATCACTTCCACAGATTTCTCTCTTTGGTTCTAATTGGTTTTCCTCTACTCAGTTTTAAATCTTTGACTATTATCCCAAATTCTTTGTCTCACTTGCAGGTGATGTTCAAGGTGGGTCACTAAAATGGAGTTCCTGATTTTCTTTCCCAACCCTTCTTGCTATGACAGGCAGAATTTAACATCTTTTTAGCAACCACATTACCAGAGGAAAATGAAGGCTGCTTGGGCAGAAGCTACTCTTTTGTGCTAGGTTTTAACTATAACTATTGCAATTTCTCAGTTGGTGCTGACACAAAACACTTTTCCAAGGCTTCATCATTTTAAAAGAGAGAGATTTCCTGAATATTATAAAATAACAATAATGAAAAAAGATAATCAGCCTTCTCCTTATTTATCTATTCTAGTACTCCCTCTGTAAATCACACACTTCAGCTACAAAGGATGTCCCTAGAAAGAGAGGGTAGCTCTTCAAAATATCTACATTATCAGAGGTGAAGGGAAAAAAGCCTGAATTATCTTTTCATCCTCCTAAAATTTTGCATCAGAGACTGCATTACTTATCTTTTCATGACAGGGGTGACACAGCCTCTGTGTCACTCCTTGCAGGCAGTAAGCACACCAAAATTCCTGGTAGCAAAGAAATTACATGGCAACACACAAAATCATGATATCTCGACACACATTGCTTCAAAAACACTGTTAGGCCCTTCAGCTTCATGAGCACTTACACTTTTTGTAAATGTATGAAAAGTAATACTTTTAACACCATTTCTATTAGTGCAGGATACCTGAGGCAGTCATGAAAACCATACGACACGAATTAATTTTTTTTAATTGGTAGCAAAATGAGTGTTTCTTTTGAACTGTGTGAGAAGCATGAGCAAAACCAACACAGAGCAATTGGTATTGTGTGCAGGCCATTACTCTGCAGCCAAATTCAAAACACTTGTACCAATCCATTCACTGGAAGAAAGTGTGAATGATCTGGTAAGACATATGAACATAAGACATATGAATCATGTATTAGTTGCTTGCAATTATACACACAAAAATCTAGGTGAAATGGTGAAATCTACACTTATCTTTAAATTTTGTTTTAAAAAAGGAAATCTATATTTCTGTTGAAATGGGAGGCCAAAATGTTTACTGTTTAAAAATAAGCTTAATCTGTAATACAAGAATCTCCTGATGTCAAACATGGAATAATTTTATGGTAATATACAATGAAATCACAGAGGCTGATATGCAGAAAAAGTAGGTAACATTACTTATTTTTAGCTTGTGCCCTCTACCACAGCATTTTTCAAAATCTGTAGTTTTACTGAGTGTGGCTACTCCTAGGATGAGATCAGCACTAGATAAAATTGAAGTGTATTGTATCAGAGGGTACAGGAAAGGTGAAAACACCCCACGTCCCCACCCCCAGTTAGCAGAATTTGCCCATTCCCTTGACTGGGGTCATGATCTAACAGGAATGTCCTTAAGCACATATTTATAACTCTTCTGTAGAGTGACACATTTAAACCAATATTTACCTCCTGCTCTAAATCTGTGCTGTGTGCACTTCCAAGAAGACATAATGCAAACTGTTCTTTAATTTTATGCAGTCACACAACAGTATTTGCTCAATTTCAGTCCAAAGAAAACATCCTTCTTCAGATATTGCATCACAGGCTGCAAGATCACAGATTACATGCCATTTATTTGAGTCTGGAGTATAATTAGACGGTAATTAAAATTCTGGAAACTCATAGATTTCCTGTTTTGTTTGGTTTGGATTTTTTTTTTTTTTTTTTTTTTTTTTAAAAAGGGGGATTTTGTGTGTTTTNGGCATATGAAGTGTTTTAACAGAAGTTCTTCCTTTTCTAATGTACACTGCAACTCTTTCTCTGCTTTTTTTTCACCTTGTGGGTTAAAACCTTTTGATAGAGAACAGACATTGCAGCAAATTTTGCTCCAGGGAGATCTGGACTTTCTGAATGAACTTAATTCCCTTTTGTCCTCAGCCAATAATGACAAATCAAGTGAAAAGGAGGAGAAAAAATGTATTTACATTAGTTCCTGCCAAACTGTGCAAGAACAATGATGTAAAATAGTTTGAATCCCTCAGGAAAAAGTGTTAGATCATTTGGTTCTTTCTATCACCTGGTGCAGGTTCATCTCTTTCAACTTTTTTTTCAGAGCTGCCACACAATCCAGTTTCAAGGATCTCAAGTCAAAGTGTTGATCCCACTTTTCAGATGCTATCTAACACTTCTGTAGCATTCCCAGAATAACCTGGTTTTATTGTTGCCACACAAGGAATTGGGAATAGGAACTGCATCTGTAATAATGAATGTGCAGTGTGTGACTTCTGTGCAACCAAACCCCAAGCTGACATCAACTGGACACAGGAAAAAGAAAGAAAAAGCTACCCCAAAACAGGAAGAGGGACCAGTTGATGAGACTGTCAAAAGCAGAAGTGAGCAATGAAGATCCACACTGTGGTGGATGAGTCAAAACTGTGAATGTATAAAAGATAAGTCAGTTCTCTGCACAGGGGTCTATGAAGGATGAGCTAGGAAAGCAAGCAGGGGACAAGGGACAAGAAACCAGAATAAAGGAGGTCCTGACCTAGCAACACCCAAATCAACACAAAATCAAGAGATGGAACAAAAACCTGAGGAAAACTCAAGAATCCAGATCACTGTGATGGTGACCTGGCACCACCCTGCCTGAACTTTAGAGTTCCTCAGGAAATACTACAATTTGCCCTCAGCATGGAGATTCCCTTGCCTCCAACATCAGCTGTGAGCAGACTGTGCTTCTGCAGAAAACCCAGCTCACCCTGATGAGAGTCAGCAGCCCTCAGCCTTTGGACAACAGTGCAAGGGCCAGACTTTCCTCTGAGTTACAGATGCAGAGCAGCAAGGGTTTAAGATACACATTTAATATCACTTATGTGGCTGACATGTCCTGCAAAGTTCTAATTAGTCCTCATTTGCTGTTCTCCTAGCTCATGGTCAAATTTGTTGGAACTTCTGCAAAGCAGTTCTACAAAAGGATGACAAAGTGATGGGTGCATTCACAACAACAGACATTGCCAAATGAAGAAGGATACTGAAACATTTCTTAGTATTCCAGAATGGCAAATGAGTGAGACATGGGTCAACTGTTTTCTCAGCTATATCCTCCTATAAAACACTGGCAAAAACAAATCACTCTAAGCCTGTGAAGATGTACTTAAAACCTTGCAAGTAAGCTGAAACCAGGACAGTATCACATATGGCAAAAGTTAAATAAATGGGCTGTCTTCTCACAGGAAATTACATTGTTCACCATCAGGCAGGATGTTAAAGAATACGAACTTCTCCCCTGCAGAGGGATAATGAACCCATATCATTCCATTTATCATAGCAAAGAATCACCTAAAAAAGTAAGTTACTCTGCAGGTGTGCTCTTCTCTCCAGATTTCCATGCAATATCAGAGCTCACTGGCACACATTTTCAGTTTCAATGGGATCAGAGTACAGATAACAGATATTCTTCTAATATATTAAATCTATCAACTGTCATTTCCCACTTACTGCCATAGGCTTGAAAAGAGAAGTATTTTATAATTTTAAGAACTATAAAGCTCATAGCTCACTTCCTGCAAAGGCCATTTCCTACCTGAAGGAGGAGGTCAGAAGCTGGTTTGACTTTCTGCTGGAAAAGCACACTTAAAGTTCGATTCTGTTGTTCCAGATCAAAAACTCTCATTTTCAGCTTTATACATTCCTCCCTCAGACCCTGCAGCACAAGGGAAAAGAGTAAGATTAGAAAGTGGGTAACAGAAGCATATTAAAAGCTCTAATGTCAGATGCTAAGAAGAAATAAACACACAAATTTTAAAGTAGTATAAATCAGAAAAATGCTACTTCAATGAAAATGAAGTGCTACTCCATTTTCTCTGGTTGTTTGATCATCCATTATAACATTAAAGAAAATCTTATAATGACAAACAGTAGCTACCTGGAGCCTCCTTTCAGAGTTTTCTGTTAGCATAAACATGACTTTGCTAGCAATGTGTTCCATTTTGCAGCTGACTAAAAGCATAAAGCAGCAATTAATGTATGAATATTGTAATAATCATGAGCTAAATAAAATGCACAAGCTATATCAAACCAGGCAGAAGTTCAAAGTGGCACTGTGCCTTGAAGGTACTCCTCTAAAGTCTGATCTCTTCTTTGCTTTTTCTGGAACAACCAAGTCAGCATTGCTGTGCCTGATGTGGATGGGCTGTGCCTTCCCAGACACCCCAGGATGTGCCCAGGGGGGCAGGAAGTGGCATCCTGGCTGTATGAAAATAGTGTGGCCAGCAGGACCAGGGCAGTGATCTTCCCTCTGTACTGGGCACTGGTGAGGCCACAGCTCAAGTGCTGTGTCCAGTTCTGGGCCCCTCACTAAAGAAAGACATTGAGGGGCTGCAATGAGTGCAGGGAAGAGCAATGGAGCTGGGGAAGGGTCTGGGGCAAAAATCTGATGAGGAGCAGCTGAGGGAGCTGGGGGTGTTTAACCTGGGGAAAAAAAAATAAAGAGGCTCTTTTCACCCTCTATAACTCCCTCAAAAGGATGTTCCAGCCAGATGGGCATTGGTCTCTTCTCCCAAGCAGCAACTGATAGGACAAGAGGAATTGGCCTCTGGAATGGCCTCCAGGAGGGCTTCAGGTTGTATATTATGAAAAATTTCTTATGGAAAGGGTTGTCAAGCATTGGAACAGGTGGTGGAGTCATCATCACTGGAGGGATTTAAAAGCTGTGTAGATGTG
>VZTT01031820.1:0-14927 GCA_013400855.1 Buphagus erythrorhynchus | reverse complement strand
GGATGGATGGATTCATGGATGGAATTTGATGCCCATTGATCCTTTAGGGCACTGCCTTGGGCATGGGGAATCAGGGAATCACTGAGGACCAGCCCAGATCCACTCAAAAAATTCCCTCTTAGTTTATTTTATTAAGAGTTAANGGATGGAGGGATGGATGGATGGATGGGTGGATGGATGGATTCATGGATGGAATTTGATGCCCATTGATCCTTTAGGGCACTGCCTTGGGCATGGGGAATCAGGGAATCACTGAGGACCAGCCCAGATCCACTAAAAAAATTCCCTCTTAATTTATTTAATTAAGAGTTCATATTTATGTTATTTATGCTTTTGATTCAATAATTAAACACTTGTGACCTGCACTGCAAGATTTTTTATTTAACTAAAAACTACTACTTGAAATTATGAAGAAGAAGGAAGAAGGAGGAAAGAGACAATGCCCAAGAACGTTCATCTTGTCTCATACCTATTACTATATTCTAAAACTTTAAATTTAAAACTTTTCACCATGTGAAATTACACACTTCTAACTACACACTCGTGATTTTAACTTTATTACTCAAATTTGGAAGCTTTCTTTAAGGCTTTTTGGTTTCAACACCTTCTCTAAACTACCTTGGGATGAGAATCCCAAGTGGATCAAAATCGTGGCTCCAGCACAAAGCTGAGATTTCACTTTTGTGGAGTCCCAGAGTTCTCAGGATGGGAGGATGTTCCTCAGCTCACTGGGACTGATTTTGTGTCCTTGTCACCCTGCCTGATTTTGGAGCACACTCAGCCAACCTCAGGAAGTTTAATAAGGTTTTTTTTGGTTTTTTTTTTCCCTTGCAGATGTCTCACCTCCTCTGTGCCTTGCTGTCCTTGCTTTCCTTTGCTGCCCTACTGGAAAGTGCCCAGTGGAAACTGCAGGAAAATGGTAAGGAAGTCTCAATTGAGTCAGATCTAAAACTTTGAATTATAATTGTGGCCACTAGCACAGAATTTGTTAACTCCAGTACCTCAGGCCAAGGCTATTTGTTTATTAGTTTGACAATAATTCATTGGAGTTAATGGAAAAATATTTAAAAGTTCTAAAATGTCTTCCAACAGCATATTTGCAATATTTGCTTTAGCAACTGTTTTATTTCCTATTCCTTCTCCTCCTGTTCAAAGTCTCAGTCACACAGCCTGGATGCAAAAAACTGTGACTTAGGGAACAGCCCTAAAAAAAAAAAAAAACAAGGGAAGAATTAATTGTGAACAAGAAAATATATTTCTGAGTAAAACCTAAAACCTAGAAATAGTTTATCAACTTCTCTGGTAAAGAACTTAAATGTAAATCCATTTGTAAAAATACAGGGCAGGTAATAAACAATTCTTTTGAATAATTTATCCAAAAATTTGGCTAAATTCAGATTGTCCTCTTTTTCAATGACTTTCCCCCATATCTTTACATTTAAAAGAATATTTATCATTTATCCTGGGGGTTCCCTGGGAGGGATTTGATGCTGAAAACAGCAAATCTGTTTGCAAACTTTGAGTTTGAAGATTCACTTTGCCTGTGTCCATAGGGAGTTTGGGAGACTTCCAAACTTCCTAGAGCTGAGTATTTTCTGCCCATTTATATTCAATATTTGACAGCTTTCTCAGTGTTTCTCCTTTGTGGGAACTGGGATTCACCCAGAGCTCACTGGAGACTGAAGGCAAGGGCTCAGCCCAAGCTTCCCCCTGCTCCTGATTTTTTCCTTTGCCATTCCCAGTGTTTGTCATAGAATCCCAGTGGGACACTGAGGCCCCGGCCACCAGCGTGGAGCTCACCTGTGACACCTCAGAAGAAAAAGTTTACTGGGAAAAGGACTCAGAATGGAAACAAGAAGGGAAGACTCTGACTGCTGCAGTGAAGGAGTTCCCAGATGCTGGAAACTACAGCTGTGTGAGCCAGCAGAGCCACAGGGTGCTCAGCTCCCACCTCCTCCTCATTGCCAAAATCAACTCCCAGGGGCAGATGGTGAGGTGGATCCTCAAGAGCTTTAAAGGTAAAGCCCTAAAATGTTGGCTTTGTCTCTGCTCAGCTTTGTGCAGGCTCTGGGAAATGTCCTTGGAAAGGGATTCTCTCCAAAAGCTTTGCTGGAAGGGGCAGGCAAATCGTGGCTCCTGTGGCTCTGGGTAGAGCAGAGCAGGAATTGGGTGCCATGGGATTTATTTGGGATTTTTCTAGGCTGGTAGGGTGGAGGATTGGGAGGAATTGGTTTGGAAAACCCGGGCTATGTGACAGCACCCAGGGAGGGGCTGGAGCTGTGCCAGGGGAGGTTCAGCTTGGATTTTGGGAAAGGTTCTTCCCCCAGAAGGGTGCTGGGCACTGGCCAGGCTCCCCAGGGAATGCCAGAGCTCCAGGAGCTCCCAGGGATGCCCAGGCTGGGACTCTTGGGGTTGGACTCCATCATCCTGGTGGGTCTCCTCCAGCTCAGGAGATTCCAGGATTCTGGGATTTGACAGAAGCAGGGCCTGACCCAGGTTTGAAGTGCTGCCTTTTGTGCCTCTCCACTCAGGACTAACCCTGGGACAAGCCTGGGATGTTTTGCATTTTCTGCATGAACCTCGCCCACCTAAGCCTTGCATTTGAGTCCCTCCTGCTACTGCCAGGGAACCTGTGAATTTAGGAATTCTTTCTGTCTGCCTTGGCCATTTTGGCAAAGAGGAGTAAGTAATCCTGGTTTCTTTCTTTCCCTGTCTAGGGTCCAATAAGACATTTTTGAAGTGTGAGGCAAAGAACTACTCTGGAATTTTCACGTGTTCCTGGATGACAGAAAATACGAGCCCAAATGTGAAGTTCACCATCAGAAGCCTGAAAGGGTAAGAGCTTGCACTTCCCATCAGAACCCCCCAGAGCAGCCCTTGGTGCTAATCTGTGTAGGATTTCAGGCTGTTAGGGGCATGCAAGATGTGGGGAGATCTCTTTTCCGAGCGTGAACATCCCCAGAATGTTTTGAGTCATTACTGGGACAAAATTCACTTAACAAAAATGGAAATTGTGGAAATTTGCTCAGAAATGAATGAAATTCATGGAAATTGCTCAGGAATGAATAAAAGCCTTGAAAAAGGAATGAGTCCAAGTGGGCTGGAGTAGCCCCTGAGAAACTTAAGCAACAGCAAAAACATTTGGTGGAGGGCAGAGAGGAAGTGGAGCCAGGCCAGAAAGAACCAGTGCAGAATGGAGTGGGAGGCTGCCCCCAGTGCAGAGCACATGGCCCCTGAGCAGCCTGTGCTGAGGAACCCTGCAGAAACCTCAGGGAAACGGCTCCTGGGAACCCTGGGGGGATTTCCTGCCTCCCACTGCTCCAAGGGGCTCTCCAGAACATGGAGTGCTCCAGCAAAGGTCACTCCAGCCTGTGAGAGGAGAAAAAACTGCCAAGGGCTCCAGCTGGCTGGGAGCACAAAGAGAGACACTCAGGTGGGGATTTGGGAGCTCTTGGGGTTTGTTTCCCAGTGGAGAATTCCCAGCCCTCATTCCTGCAGCAGGGTTTGGGACAGGGCAAAGCACAAAGGAGGAAAGTGGAGCTTGCCACGGGATGGTGCAAATGAGAAATGTGAGATCCTGGTCTGGGTTTAAATATTAATTCCTTCTGCTGAGGCAGGGGTTTAATTAATGACAGGAATAAATCCCACAGTGCTGGGAATGTGACAGCTCCCACTGACCCTTTTCTGCAGCAGACAAAGTGCAGGCAAACCAAAACACTTCCTCAGTTGAGGTTATGGCAGCACATTCCCAGTATAAACCAGCATTCCCAGCACAGACCAGCATTCCCAGTACAGAGCAGCATTCCCAGTACAGACCAGCATTCCCAGTACAGAGCAGCATTCCCAGTACAGACCAGCATTCCCAGTACAGAGCAGCATTCCCAGTACAGACCAGCATTCCCAGTACAGAGCAGCATTCCCAGTACAGACCAGCATTCCCAGTACAGAGCAGCATTCCCAGTACAGACCAGCATTCCCAGTACAGAGCAGCATTCCCAGTACAGACCAGCATTCCCAGTACAGAGCAGCATTCCCAGTACAGACCAGCATTCCCAGTACAGAGCAGCATTCCCAGCACAGACCAGCATTCCTAGTATAAACCAGCATTCCCAGTTCAAACCAGCATTCCCAGCACAGACCAGCATTCCCAGCACAAACCAGCATTCCCAGCACAAACCAGCATTCCCAGCACAGAGCAGCATTCCCAGCACAGAGCAGCATTCCCAGTACAAACCAGCATTCCCAGTACAGACCAGCCTTTCCCAGTTCAAACCAGCATTCCCAGTATAAACCAGCATTCCCAGCACAAACCAGCATTCCCAGTGCCTGTCCCTGCTCTGTTGCAGCCCCCAGGGGGACGTGTCCTGCAGCAGCCCCGTGGCTGTCACCGAGGGGGCCCTGACCACCTACACAGCCCAGTGCCACCAGCAGAATTTCTGTCCCTTTGCTGAGGAGCAGCAGCCCCTTGACATCCTCCTGGAGGCCATTGATGTGGTGGAATACGAGAACTACACTGCCAGCTTCTTCATCAGGGACATCAGTGAGTAGCCCAGGACTGGGGGGTCATTCTCAGTTTTATTTTGTTGCTGCCAGTGCAGGTCAGGGTTGAGCCCAGCCCTGGGGATCCCTGCCCTGTGCTCTGTGAATGCCACCAAGCCCCAGTTACAGAACAGCCTGGAAGAGGATGAGGAAGTGAAGCAGCAGCAGCATCTTCCTGGCTTGTGACCTTGAGTGGCCCAAGAGCCACAGCTCCTGGATGTCCCCAGAGGATGGGCAGGGTTGGGAAGGGCTCTGTGGGACAAGAGAATAATCCAGCAGATTATTCCAGCAGGCTCCTGTCTGAGAGCTGCTCCAGGCTGGGGATGCTTCCCTCCTCACCCATTCCTACACGGGCAGGTTGATGGAAAGGGACAGGAATAAAAGGGCACAGGAACATGAGGCACAATCCCAATGACACAGAGGTTTTCCTAAATGGATTAAAGGTCAGCAGGTGCTGAAGATATTCCTGTGTGTCCAGCAGAGCCCTCTGCAACCCTCCAGGCCAAAAAAAAAAAAGAAGGATCTTATCCAGATTGAGTCTAGGAATGTGCTTGATTTTCCATAAAAAGCCCCCAGGGCAGTTACTACACCTCAGGTCTACTCCTCTCTCTATCTGGAGGCTCCCAAAGCTCATTCCCATAAAACCAGCACCAGTAACACACCAACATCTGACATTAAATTGTTAATATGAATTAATTCTCTGTGTTTCCTCTCTCCATCTGGAGGCTCCTAAAGCTCATTTCCATAAAACCAGAACCAGTAACACACCAGTATCTGACATTAAATTGTTAATATGAATTAATTCTCTGTGTTTTCTCTTGCAGTAAAGCCTGACCCTCCCCAGTGTCAGTACGTGGCCACCAATGGGACAGTGACCTGGACATATCCCAGAACATGGAGCACCCCAAACTCCTACTTCCCTTTGACTTTCAAGGTCAAAGTTAAAAGACAAACAAAGAAACACAAATACCAGGTAGAAACACAATATTTGAGACACAATTTTCTTGCTTGAATAGTAGAAATAATTTCAGTTTTGTATGCAAGAATAATGAACTAAAATTAAAAAAAAAATTAAAATATAGTGCTGAGCCCCAAAAGCAGCAAATTCTATCCTGGCAGAAAAAAACCTTTTCCAGGTCCATGAGCAGGAAGATCCCTGAGGCAACTGAGGACAGAAAATCCTGTCCAGCATTGCATAGTTGTGTTTACTAATTCATTAGGAGGCTGAGGAGGGCCTCATGTGGGAAAATCCCAATTTCCAAACCCAGAACCCCAGGATCTGTGGCACGAATTTCCTTGTATGCTGTTCACAGCTGGGTAGCTCAGACTTTACAGGTGAATTGGAAATAAGAAATCAGTCACTCATCTGGGAGCACTTCTATGGAGAGTCTGGTCCTTTCCCCTCGATTCCAAATTAATTCATGGAATTAATTAACTGTGTTAGGGTTCAGTCTCCAATGTGTGTCCAAATTGCTCTCAGAGACACAACTTGGCTTGGAAAAGAACTGGGAAAACCACGGAGCCCCAGTGCTGCCCTTCCTCAGCCAGCACTGAGGAAAGCAGACACGTGGAATGGTTATCCCAGTTTTTCCAGGGGATTAAACCAGGAATGTTTCCTGCTGGGGAATGATGCAGCCCGGACCAGCAGATGGGGCTCAGTCCCTGATTTCAGCAGCCTTGGCTCCTCCACCCCTTCGGGAGGGAAATGCCAGGGCTGGGGCTGCTCCTTGTGCCCCATTCCAATAATACTGAGCAGGAGCAGCTTCTGGTTTTTGGGGGTCCCACTCTGGGAGAAGAAGGAAAAAGATTAAAAACTCAGATAAACAAACGACCTGTTTGTTTAATCAGTGTTTAGGTTTGGGGTTTGGATATTTGGAACACCAAGCTCAGAGGGTTTGGATCTCTTTACATTTACACCCTCAGTGGGTTTGGGTCAATTTGGGACATCAAGCTCAGTGGGTTTGGGTTCTTCAGAGCACCAAGCTCAGTGGGTTTGGGTTCTTTAGAGCACCAGGCTCAGTGGGTTTGAGTTCTTCGGAGCACCAAGCTCAGTGGGTTTGGGTTCTGTAGAGCACCAGGCTCAGTGGGTTTGGGTTCTTCAGAGCACCAGGCTCAGTGGGTTTGGGCTCTTTAGAGCACGAAGCTCAGTGGGTTTGGGTTCTTCAGAGCACCAAGCTCAGTGGGTTTGGGCTATTTACACCCTCAGTGGGTTTGGGTCATTTAGAGCACCAAACTCAGTGGGTTTGGGCTCTGTAGAGCACCAAGCTCTGGGTTTGGATCTCTTTGGGACACCTCTCTCACTGGGTTTGGGTCATTTATGCCCTCAGTGAGTTTGGGTTATTTAGAACACCTCCCTCACTGGGCTTGGGTCACTTTGGGTCACTTTGGGTCACTTTGGGTCACTTTGGGTCACCTCCCTGAGTGGGTTTGGGTCACTTTGGGTCACTTTGGGACACTTTGGGTCACCTCCCTCAGTGGGTTTGGGTCACTTTGGGTCACTTTGGGACACTTTGGGTCACCTCCCTCAGTGGGTTTGGGTCACTTTGGGTCACTTTGGGACACTTTGGGTCACCTCCCTCAGTGGGTTTGGGTCACTTTGGGTCACTTTGGGACACTTTGGGTCACCTCCCTCAGTGGGTTTGGGTCACTTTGGGTCACTTTGGGACACTTTGGGTCACCTCCCTCAGTGGGTTTGGGTCACTTTGGGTCACTTTGGGACACTTTGGGTCACCTCCCTCAGTGGGTTTGGGTCACTTTGGGTCACTTTGGGACACTTTGGGTCACCTCCCTCAGTGGGTTTGGGTCACTTTGGGTCACTTTGGGACACTTTGGGTCACCTCCCTCAGTGGGTTTGGGTCACTTTGGGTCACTTTGGGACACTTTGGGTCACCTCCCTCAGTGGGTTTGGGTCACTTTGGGTCACTTTGGGACACTTTGGGTCACCTCCCTCAGTGGGTTTGGGTCACTTTGGGTCACTTTGGGACACTTTGGGTCACCTCCCTCAGTGGGTTTGGGTCACTTTGGGTCACTTTGGGACACTTTGGGTCACCTCCCTCAGTGGGTTTGGGTCACTTTGGGTCACTTTGGGACACTTTGGGACACCTCCCTCAGTGGGTTTGGGTCATTTAGAACACTTCTGTCAGTGGGTTTGGGTCATCTCTTAGTGGATTTGGGTCACTTTGGGTCACTTTGGGTCACTTTGGGTCACCTCCCTCAGTGGGTTTGGGTCACTTTGGGTCACTTTGGGTCACCTCCCCCAGTGGTTCTGAGCTTTCCAGCTGTTCCTGCTGAGCTCAGCTTCTCCCAAGCCCCAGCACTTTGGGACCCTTGGGTGCAGTTGGAGCCTCTGGGGACACCAGCCTGGGCTGGGGGCTCAGTGACCCTCCCTGGTGCTCTGCGGTGGGCTGTGTCCCCCCCTGCTGGCACTGAAGGAGCTGTCCCTGTCCCCAGGTGTACGACACTGAGGAGCAGTCCCTGCAGCTGCACAGCCCTGGGCCAGCAGAGGTGTGGGTGCAGGCCAGGGACTGCTGCTACCTCTCCTCCTGGAGCCACTGGTCCTCGCTGTGCAGGTAAGGATCCACCCGGGGGGGGCTGGGACTCCTGCTCTGAGGAGAACCAAGAGAATTCTGACGTAAATTGACGTGTAAATGAAATTTCTGACGTTATTTCACAGATAACCAGTAAGGGATCCAGCACAGCGCTGCTAGAGAAAGCAAAGAATGAATTAGCACAAGAACAGAAGCACAATTAGAAGGAAAGTTTCCATTTGAGATTCTTAAGAAGCCATAACTTATTTTTTTTTTTTATTGCAACAGTTGAATGTGGTCCTGATTTTGGCAGCTCATAAATTCCCCAGATTCGAGTTACACTTTTAGCATCTCTCATGTTAACCTGATTTTGACAGGTTGCTGGCAGCTATTATTGTATGTCCTGCGTATTATTATTGTGCCTTAATTTATTTCATATTTATTTATTTATTTGTTATTTATTTACCTATTTAGTGTTTTATTTATTAATTTATTTATTTACTGACTTGCAAGGCCAGTGGAGGGCAGTTGCTGTTCAAACCATTGCATGTGACAACTCATTTGGAAAGTCACTTCCTGAAAGAACTGCTCGGATAGTCCATTATTTAATCGTTTAATTATTTGTTTATTTAATATTTATTTGTATTTATTTCTGTGAGTCTGTGCAAGCACAGAGGGCCTTTGGCTGCCCGAGCAGCTGGGTGTGGTGTGTGCAGGCCATCCTCATCCTCCAGGATATTGGAGTATAGAAGAAATTTGTTTATTTAATGTTTATTTGTATTTATTTCTGTGAGACTGTGCAAGCACAGAGGGCCTTTGGCTGCCCGAGCAGCTGGGTGTGGTGTGTGCAGGCCATCCTCATCCTCCAGGATATTGGAGTATAGCAGAAATTTGTTTATTTAATATTTATCTGTATTTATTTCTGTGAGACTGTGCAAGCACAGAGGGCCTTTGGCTGCCCGAGCAGCTGGGTGTGGTGTGTGCAGGCCATCCTCATCCTCCAGGATATTGCAGTAAAAAGGAATTTCAGGGCCCTGGGGATGTTTGCTGCTGCCCTGTGTCAGCTCTCTGTGCCCACAGCTGCTGATGCCCAGCTGGAGAACACTCCATGAGAGATCCATGGAGCTGGAGCCAACTGGGAGCACTGGGAGCACTGGTGTGAAGGCAGCTCTGAGCCTCCTCTCATCCTCCAGGAGCATGAAAGGAACTGGGAGCCAGGAGCTGCATTTATCACAACCTCCCCATCCTAACCAACCTCCCCTCCTTGCACTCCTGGGCCCTTTTGCCATGATCCAGGGAATTTCCAGGTGCTCAGTGGGATTTTGTGGCAATGGAATGAATTCCACAGGAACCCCCAGGGCAGCTGGAATTGCACCCCCAGTGTATCAACCCCCCCCAGAGCCCAGCTGGGAACTGGGTTTGTGTGAGTGTTAATGATTCCATGAAATCAGACTTTTAGAATAGAGATTTTTATAGCCCAAGTGTTCCCCACCATGTGATGCTGAATTCACAGAACCTCAGGGAAATCTCCTCCTGTTCTGAGCTCTGACAGAGTGAGGGCACAGCTCTGTGAGGAAGCACAAGCACGAGCTGAAAACTTGTATTTTTTTATGGAATCTTGGAATTGTTAGGGTTGAAAGGACCTTTAAAGCTCATCTGTCCCACCCCTGCCATGGCCAGGGACACCTCCCACTGTCCCAGAGCTCAGAGCTCCATCCAGCCTGGCCTTGGGCACTGCCAGGGATGGAGCTTTGGTCAAAAGAGGGCAAAATACTCTGAAATATCTTTGAGGATTCCAGCCTTAACCTCTGATACAGAATCACTGACATTAAAGTCTTTCATTGCAACCGTGCTTCCTTCTCCCCAGTCTTAGCAATGGGTGGTAATTTAAGATATTTAAACATTGAAATGTGTGAAGTGCCTGGTATTTCAGAGAACTGCTGATAATTTATTTACAAGTCCTGTATTTATTAAGTTTACATGTCTTATTTTGGCTATAAAGGCAACTTATGTGCTTGTTTACAAAGGAGCTAGCAATAAACACACCTGAAAACAAGAAAATTTGGTTTATTTGTGATCTTTTAGGAATAGTTTGTGGCACTCTTCACTTTTGTACCAGAGTATCAGACACTATTTCTGTCTCAGGGCAGGTTAATTATTATGTCTGCAGGGCAAGTTAATTATTATTGATTAATTAATAATACTAAATTGCCAGCCTGTAAAACTGCACGGGATAGCCCAGCCAAGGGACCAGGATCTGCTGAGCTCTGTCCTGCAGGAGAGGAGAACTCTGGGGTGCTCTGTGGTCTCCAGCTTTGAACTGAACCCACCTAAGCCAGACTGTTATAAATGAGAAACAAAAGTCTCGATATTCAGCAAAATTGAGATTTCTTTATTTGATATAGAGAGAGCAACGCAGCGCTGGGGAGTGGTGAGGGGTCACCGCCCACTCCACGCTCCACCGAACTTGGTTTGCAGCTCCTTTTTATAGTATGGTTTTCCTTGTGGTCATCAAGGATTGGTGTTTTTTTGTTGTCATAATTCTGCCAGGTCAAAGAAACACCCGTGGGACTGTTCTCCGGGTTGTTTGTCAGTAACCGTGTGGTCTCTGTAGATACAGAACAGCAGAAGTGGGAAGTCTGGTCTCAGCAGATAGGTTGTAATTGATTACACAAAGGCAGGAAATCTGATTTTGCAAAATCTTTCAGGTTGTGGAAAACCTTGTTTTACAAACTGGTATCAAATACAATTAATTTAGAAAATACAATATTTATAATAGGTGGATTTAAACAGAATGGTTTTAATCATCTATTTCCCTTTATCTAGGTCCATGTTTTTATCTAAGTATTCTGGTTTATACAAACTCCAAACTTCTATGATTAACATGAATCTTTTATCAATTACCACAAGACCTTGAGGGCTCTGAGGATCCTCTCTGGTTTCAGAGCTCAGAGGTCACAGAACCTTCCTGAACCTCGGGGTTTAAACCTTGGCACCCTTGAAACCAACCCCTGAAACCTCCCCTGAGCTTGGACCCAGCCCAGCCTCCATTCTTGGAATATTCAGCAAAATTTTGTATCCTGCCAGAGCCTACATTGATGTTTGCCTTCAAAAATGTCACAGTGCCACCAAATGAGAGTGCCATCAAATCAATCTCCATGGGATTCCTGGTGTGGGCTGTGAGCATCCACTGGGGGAAGTCTGGCTGAGTTTATTCAGGAAAATAACAAAGCTCAGCTTGAACTGCCCCTTTCTCTGCAGGAATCACTCCATTGTCAGCTGGCTGCTCTCTAAAGTCAGGTTTGATCCCCAGTTATCCATTTCCATGGATCCTGGGAATGTCTCCTCTGGGAATTGTCAGGCTCCCACTTCTGTCTGGATTGGATACAAAGCAAAAAATATTCACTGTGGTGGTTCCACACACAGGAGATCAGTTTCTAATAGACTCCATCCATCCAAGAACAAAATAATTGATGTGTCAGTCAGTCCTTGGGCTTCTCTGCCTTCATTCCTCTCCTTGTTGCACTATAAATAATCTGGAAACCCCATGGATAAGTGTCAAATGCACAGACTCAGGCTGCACAATGTACAAAATTGGCCCTCACCCTCTCAAAAATAATAATAAAAAAAACCTTTAGATTGCAAAATCCAAGCTTCTGATGTAAAATTTTAGCTCTAATTTATTCCTGAGAGAGGAGACCCGTTGACTGCATAAAAACAGGATTTTTTTTTTTCCTTTTTCCATGCCCCACAGTTTCCTGGGAAGGGGCAGCTCCCGCAGCTTTCTGTTCATCCCCATCACTCCCTGGCTTTGGGTTCTGCCACCACACCTCCCTAAATCTGCTCTGAACACAGCCTGACTAATTCCCCCCAGGGCTTTCTGTGGGTGCTGCTCACTCCAGCAATGCTTGACAGATAAATAATCGGTGTCTTTAGCGAGGCACTAACTGGTCGCTGGAGGAATTTGCTGTTCTCCAAGAGCTTCAGCCCCTGGAGCTGGGCAAGCAGGCACTTGCTGAGAGCAAAAGGGGGGAAAAGCTGATGTTTAATTAAGGTTTTTGGGGGGACAACACAAATTTCAGGTCCAAATGTTTCATGTCCACCCCTTCTCCATGCTGTTCTTCCTCCCATCCTTCTTTGTCATAAGCTGTAGCTTCTCTTTTAGAAATGTTTTATTTTTAATAAAGGGAAAACCAAAGCACATCCTCCAGCCTTGTTGTGAGCCATGAGAAAACCTCGAGGCTTTTCCTGAAATGTCACTTGGATTGACTTTGGTGTGACAGAGAAGTCCAAACACCTGGAAATGGCATCTTAAGGCGATTTCAAACCAGTCCTATTCAAAGCCCATTCGGTGAAGTGTTAAGCTATTAATGCTTTGTTTTTGTAAGAATCAACTCAGAACCATCAATGGTCTGACACTGAGGAATCAGAGGAACCCGGAGCTGCCTGCAGGACACCAGGAGCCACTCCTGGCACTGTGTCCCAAAGAGATCAGGAGGCACAGAGGAAAACAAGGATCAGCTCCAGCCTTTGCACAGCGTGTTGGGTTTATTTTTAATTTCTGGAACAACACATGAGACCTTCAGCAGGGCTCTGGCCTGGCCTGACACCCACAGTGCTGAAGAAAGGATGCTCTGATCTCCCACAGGGGTGGAAAATGGGGAATTCACTGANGGATCAGTTTGGGTCCATTCCCATCTCGGGGTTCATTGTCCAGTTCCAGCTCCAGGTTCTGCAGTCCCACCCTCCCAGATTCTCTCCTCAATTCGCTGCTGGTTGCACTTTTTGGGGCTGGAGCTGCAGCGGTGTCCTTGGTTCTGGGGCTGCAAAAGGATTGTTTTGTGTGCCTGAGCTGGGAGGAGAGCTTGGAACACTTTGTATGGAGTTCAGAGTTCTATCCTAATGCAGTGCAGAGTCTGGGAAATACAAAAGCTAAAACTTGAGGCATCATCACCTTCCCCAGGCAAACACCCAAAGGTTTGGCACAGCCTGAACAAAGCAGCCCTTGATCCTCAAATTCTGCATTGAGCAAGAGTTCAAAACCTGATGCTTTAATTGCAGCTGGGTGGACAACCCTGAGCCACCCACCCTCCCTGGGACTGGGGGATAAAAACACCCCGGGTCCCAGGGAGGGGAGGTCCCACAGCAGTGACAAAGTGACAAAGTGGATTTTTCACCTTTTCCACGTGTTATTCATCAGCTCTGTGGATGCCCTGCAAGGGAGGCTCTCCACGGATGAGTGGGAGCAGGTTCCTGCTCTGGAATGCAGCCAGGGAACATCCTCCCATGCACTTAACTAATGACCTGTTGCTGCAGCATTTTTGGCATCCCAGTGGTGCTACAAGCAGGGCTCCAAAACTAAAAGTAATCTAAAATTTGGAATAAATAGTAATAGGGGAAATCTTCTTACCCTGAGAAAAATGCACACTAGTATTTTACCACATGTAACACCATGGAATTGTTTTTTCTCCTTCAAACGATCAACTTGGAGGGGTAAGGATTTGGGAAAAAAAACAAGATATAATGGCAAAGGTAGAAAATTACTGGAGTTCCACAATTAGCTTACAGGTATTCATGGGTTTGCTGACGAGGTCAAAACTGCACTCACAATTCTTTGATATAAACTATTTATTTACCATATTTACCCTAAACTTCAGAAGGAGTTCAGCAATTAGGCCAATTACTAACCCAGATTTGGGAAGCAGCTATTCCTATACACATCCAAACATTTGTTTTCCAACGAACTACTTTTTTTCACAGGAGCTCCAATCACTCCACTGTGGTACTTTACCCTTGTCTGCTTTATCAAATGTTAAATTATGAGGACAAAGACACCACAAGGCCCCTGAAAATGCCAGCAATGCCTGACATTCTCCTGTGGGAATGCCAGAACCAGTTCCATTGGAATGGCCACGGAGGTCACCTGGATGCCCACGCCCTCTGTGGCCCCTTTACAGATCCATCTTTAATATCTCCAGGGATCTCTGTGGATAACCTGTCCCTGTGGTTGACTCCTCTCGTTGTGAAATTTGTTTTGCTCCCATCTAATTGGAATTTCTCTCCCTGCAATTTGCTCTGTTCCCTCTTCCTTTCACTCTGCAGCTCCAGGAGGGCTCTGGCTCCGTTGCCTCTTGTCCTCCTCCAAACAGAATAAATAATAATTGGGGAAATTCCTTCTCCCAGATTTTCCTTTGTGTTTCACCCCTCTCAGCCCTTGGTGCTCCCTCCCTGGCTCTGATCCAGCATTTCAGAGCCTTTCCCTGCCAGGGAGCCCAGAACTGTCCCACAGCAGCAGCTCCAGCCTCTCCAGTGACACCTTGGGAATTATGGACTGAATTAGTAATGCAGAACTGGAAAATCCTGCATGAACAGAGCAGGGTGCAGAGAGAGGTTTGTATTCCCTGAGAGGGATGGGGTGGATGCTGGGGCTGCAGTCCATGGGATCCTGGGAGCACTGGGAGCACTGGGAGCACTGGGAGCACTGGATTTGGGGTTTCCTCATTCCAGGCTCAGGAACCAGCAGGATCTGCCAGGCTGCAGTTTTGCAGTGTCAGGACATCCCCCAGAGTTGTGTGTGCCCAAAACTCTTCAGATCAGGAGGAACTTCCGGGATGCTTTGGGTTTTGCTTCTGTTGCCTAATTGCTCATAATCGTCCATCAACCAGGGACGTGCCCTGAGTCCTCCCCGCGAGTTCCTGCATGTTCCTTGCCAGGCTTTTCTCCAGAAAAGCATCCCAGAACACAAAGTCACCGACAGCCCCAAGCAGGGGCACCCAGACCAACCCCAGTGCAAACCCCACCCTGCCTTTTGTCCTCTCAGCCTCACAGGAACAGATGCCCAAATTCAGGAAAAAGAAAAAA
>VZTT01031819.1:20567-37039 GCA_013400855.1 Buphagus erythrorhynchus | reverse complement strand
CTCCGTGTTCAGCACTAATCCAATACACAGCCCCTTACCAGCCACTGTGAAGAGAATTAACTCTATCCCAAGCAAAACCAGCACACCCATCCAAATTATACCAGCAGTGATACAGAAGAGCAATGGAGCTGGGGAAGGGTCTGGAGCGCAATTCCGTGAGGAGCAGCTGAGGGAGCTGGGGGTGTTCAGCCGGGGGAAAAGGAGGCTCGGGGGTGACCTTATCCCTCTACAGCTCCCTGGCAGGAGGGGCAGCCAGCTGGGGCACGCTCTGTTCTGCCAGCGACAGGATGAGAGGACAGTCTTAAGCTGTGCCAGGAACGCTCTAGGCTGGCCATTAGGAAGAATTTATTCACAGAAGGGGTGAGCAGACATTGGAATGGACTGCTGGTGGAGTCCCCGTCCTTGGAGGTGTTTAAAGAAAGACTGGACCTGGCACTCAGTGCCATGGTCTCATTGACACGGTGGTGTTCGGTCATAGGCTGGATTCGGCGACCTCAGAGGTCTTTTCCAACCTGATTGGAAAAGACTGATCCTGTGACTGATTCTGTGACCTCTAAACAGCCGAACCTTCTTTATAAAGGCTGCAGGGTAACACACCGGGCCATGCTGCGGGGCTGAGGGCTAGCGTGTAAGCCCTTTGGGCACCTCACTCGTGTCCCCCACACGCCCTGAGGCGCCATTCCCTCATGGCAGCCCGCGCACATTCGAACGTCTCCGCGCCCCCAGCGGCTCCGGCAGCGGGCGGGGCCAGCGCGTGACGTCACGCCGCGGTGACGCCATCGCCCCGTCGCCGCGCGCCCGGCGCCGCCATGTTCAAGGTGAGGAAGGGTCCGCGCCCGGGCAGGGCCCGCGCCGCCGGCAGCGCTCGGGGCTCCCCCCGCTTCGTTCTGCCTCTTAACTCTTCGCAGGCTCTGAGTTCCACTCTCCTTGCGGCTGCTTAATCGCTCCTTTTAGCGCTTCAGAACCGCGTGCCCTCCGTGTTGCATGAAAAGAGACACATTGCTTAGCGAGGATTGCTTCTGGGGTACATCCGCGCGCAGCTGTGTTGCCGCAGAGTTTGGGTTCGTGCAGTTGTGGCTTGAAAGTGTCCGTTCGATCTTGGAAAGACTGCCTTGTAGTGCGTGAGGGTTGTCAGTGAAACCTGCGAAAAGCACGGTCCGGCTCTCGCTGTCTCAAAGGTCTTTGCCTCTGCTTAAAACAGTCCTAGATCCCATCAGGCTAAAAGCAAGCTCTGTGTGCCAGTCAGATCGTTGTTACGGCTGCTCGTTTTAAAAAAAAAACAAACACCAAAACCTGGTGATGCTCGATTCTTGATACTCATTTTCTTTAGTACCATTTTCTGTGTGAAATACTGATAATATATCTTGCTATCAGTATACTAAATACTAATATATAATTGAAACACAAGAAGTTCCATCTCAATGTGAGGAAGAACTTTATGTTGAGGGTGGCAGAGCACTAGAACAGCTGCTCAGGTCGTGGAGTCTCTCTGCAGACATTCAAAGCCCACCTACCTCGACAAGTTCCTGTGTCACCTGCTCCAGGTGACCCTGCCTTGGCTGGGGGGTTGGGCTGGATAATCTCCAGAGGTCCCTTCCAACCCTGACGGTTTTGTGAGTCTGTGATACTGATCCTCACTTGCTCTGCTCTTGGCATGAATTCCTTTTTGTGCTTTAATGTTGGAGTTCTGTGCTCAGAATCATTGAATTCCATAATTGATGCTGGATTGTCATTAGAGGGGTTATATGTGAACCTGTACATTTAGGCACTCTGCATAATATTAGTACTTTTATGCAGCCATTGAAGATTTAGGTGCTTCAGGTCAACCTGATGTTATGACTCCGAGAGCCAAGGAAGGTGGCTTTTTGTCCAGGATATTTGTGCTTCAGGGACAGGAGTGTTGAAGAGTTTGGATTTTGGTTTTATGTTTTTATAGTTTGGGTTGAGAAATAGGAGGAAAAATAGAAAAAGAAGAGAAAAAATGAAGTGGTTTCATACATTAGGACCAGTATCAGCCTTCTCAAAAGTATGCTCAAGCTTTTCCTATCTGGTGTCTAAAGATAAAATTGAATTCTTCAGCTAGAAAGGAGTAAATGTATCTTTTTTGCTTAAAATAACTGCAGAGCATTGCCAGTAGAAAAGAATGTCAGCTCTGCTTTTCTGATACTGAGTGGCTGTAAGACTGGCAGGCTAAAAAGACAGTCAAAATGTTTTACTAATGCAATTATTTTAGTAATACATGGTTAGTATGGAATTCAAAAGTGAGATCCTAAAGGGAGTTTTGGAAACGAAAAGTACTGCAGTTGATCTTTCATACTCCCAAATAAATAATGTGTGTGCAAATATGCAGTATTTCAGCAGCAGTTCTGTCTGTCCTGTAAGGTAGCTGATGTAGGGGACTTTTGCAGTATGACTTGAACAGCACATTTAAGAAGAAATTCAGCTCACACTTGCAGAGGTTAGTTTCATTTTTTTAAAAAAGTAAAACCAATGGAAAATGTCTGCACTTCAGTATCTTGGTAATATAAACAGTTGACATTTTCAGTCTGAGTAGTTCTGTGATCACTGATACTGTTTTGGGAAACTCAGGTGCTTCCAGTCTTGTGCTCTGCTGTTTGTGTCTTTATATAAAAATTTCAAATATTTAAAACATTTGGTTTTACTGTTTCTGCTGGTGACACTTAGCACCATTTGCACATTTACTGTTTGAAAACATATTTCAGAATGAAAATGCATGTAGATTTTTGCCTTTTCAGTGACAAAACAATTTTGCAGTGCAAAAAGGAAAGATTGAGGAACTAAACTCTACAGCTATTAATGGTTAGTAGTGTTCGTTTTTGTCCTGGCTAATGGAAGTATGTGAAAAGTGTTTAAGCAGTTTAACACTATTAAAGATTATCCTCATCTTTCCTTGGCTGTGAAACAGCTGATCCAGTCATTGTGGTGTTTCATTTACAGTGATTTAGTAATTAGTCCATAAATTCAGACAAGGAAAAACTTCCATTTTAAGCAAGTTTTTCCATACCTTTTGACCCATCAGATCCCTTACGTCTTCTGGAAAAGCAGTCCTGTGACCTAGTTCTTGTGTGCTGTTTCTCTATACTTAAACATTTTCAGGAAGTTTGACAACTATATAGTCTAATTTTTAAATTGAGGAGTCTCTTGGTTACATTTAATAAACATTCCACCTGCAAAGCAGTAGAAGAAATTTAAGCTGCAAATGCTTGACTGCCTACAGTAAGCTGATGTGGTCTGGATAGTTTTAAAGCTATTTTTAATAGTTCTGCAACAGACAGAAAGAGCAATAGTGCCGTGGCTGGGCCAATTACCACCATCATAGCATGAAGGAGGTATGGTTTGACCACGGCTTCAGTCTCACAAGCAGCTAGGTCAATGCAACAGACCCTATTATTTGTGAAAAGGAAGAGGCCTTGCTGCCTCCTCCTTTCTTATGCCCTCTCCCCTGGCCCACACCATTCCTCTGGTGCTTGTCATGGAAGGGTTCAATTTGCTAAGCCCGAACAAAGCTCTCCACTTCTCTTTCAGGATTAATCTTTTGCCAAATTGACGAGGTGAATTGCCTCAGGGTGGAAGCATCCGGCCACCAAAGCTAGGGCAAGGTGAGCAGCAGGACTTCTGGGAGCCAGGGCTGGAGAGGAGCCAGACACCTCCAGTTTGGTGTTAGATCCACTCATGCTGTAACCTGATCCAGCAAAACACAGGCTGTTGTAACTCTGCACATTTCCCTGAGCAGTAACAGGAGTGTGAGACGTTGAAAGCTTTCCCATTTCAGTTGACATTTCTGGAGTTATACTTTGCTGTTAATAAAGATGTGCGTTTGCTGGAAAATGCTCTCTGGGCATTCTTGATTTACTGTGCAGCTAAGATTTTTTTCTTCTGTTTTTTAAGTTGGAGCACACTTTGCCATTAAGAAATTCAGTTTAGCATAGGTCCTGAATATTGGAAGAATTATATCCACCTTACTTATGGTGGTTGTGTTGTGTGGTTGGATTAAATTTAAAGAATTCAAAAAAAGTCAAGTAATTAATGTTTCTCACAGAAAAGTAGAAGACATTCCTAAAATTCTTAGGAAGTACTGATTTTGTTTCTGGTATTTATGGCTGTAGGTCTCATTGTTTTTCTAAATCTAGATGCAGATTCTAAGTAGAAGTAAAACTGAACTTTTTGGTATTAACTGTAGAAAATGGAGGTATTACGGGCATTCACAAAGTTGTTTAAAATGTGAATATAATCTTGCTATTTAAACTGAGTAAGTTTTAAAATTATTTTAAATGAGAGAAAACAAGATTTTTTTTTAGATGAAGACTGATGAGATTAGCATTTATTTCTACTGCCTCCTTTAGCCTTAGGCTTTTCCAGTTACCATCTGAGTGATTTAGATGTTACCATTTGAGTGCCTGAGAGCATTAGATTGTGTACTGTTGACCCTCCTTTCTCCTAATTTCCAAGCATCTTAATGTATCACCTTTTACCATGTAGAGGGACATAAACATTGTTTACCTGGATGTGCTTGAACACCGTTGCCATTTTGTTTGCACATAATGATGTGCTTGTCTTCCTGTAATGTTTCCAGGTAATTCGGCTGGGGGCCACCCCTGTCAGCCTGAGCTTGCTCTCTGTCCAGGTTTATGCTGCTTCTTCAGAGAAGACTTCCAAAAAGGAGTTGCTGAAAACTGAGGAGGTAAGTATGGTTAGAGTCTTAGTGCTCTTCTATCTAAAGAATTCTGAAAACACTGTGTTTTGATGTATGAAAGCAATTAGGTACATCTCATCACCTTTTGTATTCATACCTTTAAATTTGCTTCTCAATTTTCCACAACAGAGACATCTATATAGTTTTGCTTTTACCTGGGCATTGCATTTGATGTTTTTCACTTGATAGTGCCAGGCTTGCTTGTGTGTAAGATCTTTTTCCTTCATTAAAGCCTTCTATTCTTCATTCAGAAATTACATTTTCATGTTTGTAGATCTACTTATGGATATATTTCAAATCTGCAGGAATATCTTCTTTGCTTTTTATCCAGATAATACCACTTACTTTTTTTATGGTAAGTACTGTTGGTAAATTCTAATAAAAATTCATTTATGTTCTCCACTAAAACAGCAAAAAAGAATGTTTTATTTCTAAAAATAATATAATTTTTATTATCAAAATTCTTGTCTGGCAATACTTTGAATCCACCATAGTAGCCTACAGAATTTTATCAGGTTTCCTTTCTTCACAGTTTTCAGACCTAAGCCACAACAAATACAATAAGTAGTGGTAATAAATACCTGTTATGTTTTCATTTCTTTAAGGTGTTACAAATGTCTTGATTATAAGTAGAGCCTTAAAATACCCTGTCAAACTGTAGAGTCACCAGCATTATTGCACAAGCTTTTAAAAGTCTCCAACACTAAAAAAAAAAATTAAAATAAGTAGTTCATAACTAAATCGAGCTTTATATGCATGAGAGCATGCAGTTGTTTAAAAATTTTGAGTACTTCAACCCAAGCTAAAGTGTTGTGCCATAAGCATTGGAACTAAATCGGACTCGTGTAGGTGTTTTGGCTGGGCAGTTCCCTTGTACAGGGTGGGAGGAGCTGTAGTTGCAGGGGGTTCCTGGCCCAGAAGCCTCAGCCTGGGCCACCATTCCCAGCCTCTGCTGGCCTGAGTCAGTCGTGAGGCAGCAGCGTGGAGTTCATGTGAGCTGAGTAATGGGCTTGCCATCAGCTCCAGCACAGCAGAATGTGCAAGCCATGGGGTTTTGGCTGCCTTTCTTGCCATTCACAGGGTGTTAGTTTGGATCTCTAGTGTGTCAGCTGTCTAGTTCCTTAAAACATATGGGAATTTCCTTATCTCCAAGGCTTCTGTCCTTGTGCCAGACATTGCTGTTAGGTTGTCCAACAGGATCAAAGTTCAGCTTGTGACTATGATTGCCAGGAATGACCAGGTTTCTTAGGGAAGTGAGGCTGAAAATCCTTGTCTTTCAAAGTACTATGGGAAATCCAGCTGCACAGGTTATCAAATTATTGGATGAATTAGATGTGATTTTATATTATGTTATGGCTAGCAGCTTTTTTGATTATGACAAAATAAGAGAGACAGTTCTTTTCCAGCTGATCATGAAAGGAGAGCTAGCTATATTTTAATGCAGCAATACTTGTAATCATCAGTTTATAATAAACTACTAAGTGGAGTATAAGTATGGTGTAAAATATAAGCTCTTTATACTAAACATCTGTATAGTGTATAAACTGCTAGAAATTTTAATAGGTTTTGTTTTGATCTGAACTTTTCATCTTCAACAGTACAAACTTAGGTCGGTCTTTTTTAATGGAATAGAGTTTCAAATATGCTCAGGTAGTTGTAGTAGATGTTGTGATTCTAAACCTTAAACAGAATGGTTTAGCATTTATTATGTGAAGATGCCCATTGCTCATTTTGCTCAGTGCCAGGGTGCCATGTGGTTAATGACCAAAGGTTGTACCATTTTCCTGCTCAGTAACAAACAGGCACATTTGTATTGGATGTTACCTTTGTTAGAAGCTGCTTAGGCTCTTTAATGATGGCTTGTGCAAATATAGAAAATGATTGATTGTGATTTCTAGTACATTCAGTATGTTAACTGGGAACCAGAAATGTTGATTAAGGTGAGAAACATTTTTCACAATTATGTTGTGTGTTCTTATTAAACTAGTTTAATATTAATTTATAACTTGTGACTTGGATCATATAGCAGCTATGAATGAATTGTGTAGCAGTTAGAAGTCATCTTCATCATAATTATGTGCTGTATAATTAAACTTTGCTCATAATGGTTGTCTCAGAGCTGTGTGAATTTTTATTATGCATTGTTTATGTAGTAAGCAGGGTTAGGTGTTCTCTGCTTAAACTGTTCATGCCCTGAAGACCTACTTACACAATTACACCTTTGTTTTTAACATCTTGTTTGCTGATATTCACAGCTGTCACTGTACTCCTCCCCAGCTCGTGAGACTAAATATGTGGAGAATCCCAAAACCGACTTGGAAGAGGGGGTTTCCCATTTACGGCGTGTTATGGAGCCATATACAGCCTGGTGTCAGGTATAATGGTTTGTTTTGCAGCTGGTGGTGGTTCAGGGGTAAGGCCCCAGCTGGGATTGTGGGTTGGTTTTTCTGAGTTGGAATTAGCAGGCACCAGCAAAGTAAAAGTTGATAGCTGTAAAAGCATTTTCAAAAATGTAGCATCACGGAAAGTTTTCTGCATTGCTTAAAATTTACCACAGTTCAGGTCATAATGTTTACCCCCTTCTCACACAGAACCAGTTGTGTCTTTATACTAATTTGCTGAACTAAACCCTGGGATTTAGGGTTTCTCTTCCCAGAAGAATTAAAATTAACTAAAGCATAGAGTTGTTTTCTGAAGTGAACTTTAGGCTTAAATATACCTAGGGATATCTGGATTTGGCACTGTTCTGTGGCTGAGGAAGATAGGAGAGTGGTATTTGCAGTTTTCATGCTGAAGGAGGCCTTAAATTATCAAAGCAGTGTGTTTTGGAGCAACAAACCCAAGTTGCCCTTGCTGCAACTGTGACAAAACACAACTTAGCAAAAAATAAATCAGTATTTGTGAAACTGGAATGTTGAGGGAAGGGATACAGCTCTCTGGAAGAGAGAAAATCCCAGGCCACTAAGTAGTGGTAAACCTAATCCCCAGACTTTTCTCTGAAAACTTTCTCATATATATTTTATTAGGTAGTATGTTTAGAGTAAATAGTCATTAAATACAAAAATAGGCTCTGTAGCAGAAAGGAAAACCAAGATTTTTGTAATCAAGGCCTAAATTGTTGGTATTAGATTGCAAAGCCCCAGGATAGCTTTCTTGCTCTTTCCTGCCCAGGAAATGTTGAGGCTTATTTTTGAAGTGAGGGCATCTTTGCCCTGTGGTTGTCTCTTGGCAACTGTAGGTGATTCTCTACTTTGCCCTCTGCTGTTGTGAATCCTCTTAAGCTGCTAGCTTTTTGCCCAGCTTTCCATGGAAAGCCAGGCTGTTCAGTTTGGGGTGTCCTTTCTGCCTGGAAGTTCTGTGTGGTGCTGCCTTTAACAGGACTGAAACATTTTTTCAGAGTTACTCAGTCTAGTGTTTGTGAAGTGCCACCAGCAGGAGCACAGGCTGCAGCTTGGAAGGGGAGGAGGAAGGGGGTTTTTCCACAGGATTTTTCTGGCCTCCTGAACACATGGGTTTTGTTTGGTTGCCTGTGGTAACCCTAACTGGGCAGTGAAATTGGAGAGGAGGTTAGGCTTTAACCTTGCTTGATGTCTTCCTGACCTGTTGTCATCCTATTTGTTTTAATTTTTTTGTCTGTCTAGTGATCACTGACATAAGTTGTGCTCTTCTGCTCACACACAAGCCATTTCCTGGCAGTGGTTTACTGACTCATTTTATGAAATGGGCATGTAAACTTTATAGGTTTGGGGCTATCTTGCTTAACTGTAGTCAGAGGTAGCTTTGGTTTTACACCCCCTGCCCATCCCTACTATGTTGAAGAAAATATTTAGGTGTGTCTCAGTTGTCTTTAAAATCAAACAGATAACCCAGGATAATCAGAATGAAATTGGTTATGTTTGTATATCCTTTTTACTTTTCCAATATTACTTAACTGTAGTGGCAATGCAACTCAAAACTCAGATGTAGAAATGAGCCAGTTATATTTCAGTTGTGACAGAAGATCAGGCTTAGTCTCTGGGGTCTTTAGAGCAAGTTCTTCTTAAATTGGCTTTTAATAAGACCAACATCCATTTAAAGTTATGTTGTGTGTCACATGCTAACATTTTTTTATTTTCATGACAGATGGGTTTTTTTACATCACTCTTGCCAGTGAGGAGATGGAAGTTCTAAAGATATCCCATTACTGTATCCTAAACAAACGCTTTCACTTCTGCACAGATGCAGCTCAGCTGGAATTGAAAGACTATTCTCTGCTTTAGCTTTGGGCATATATATTTATGAATTTGTTCCCTCATTTATAGGCAGCCTTACACTGTCTCTCTGAAGCATTATAAGTGTAAATAACAATTAGCAGGGTTCTTTTTGTTGAGATTTTTTTTTTCTATTTTGATAAAAGGCAGTCTGCATTCTTTTACTTCCTGAATATTCTCAGTCTGAAAAAAATCTAGAACTGGTCTGTGGGGTTGATGCAGTATCTTTGATTTACTTTGGACATCTATGGACATCTAATTTTCCAAGTAATTTCAAAATGCAGTCTTGTTAGCCTAAGACAGTCTCTTGGAAAGTGGAATTTATCACCTTGCAGAATGAGTCACATACCCCTGCAAAGTGTGAGGAAGGAGTTTATTGCAGTGTTGTACTTCTTTTCTTTGCATCACCTCAAGTATTTTTGGAATACCTGCATACACTGAGAAACCAAAGATAATTCTGAGTTTCAGTTGCCTGATCTCAATAAAATACTGAGATTGACGTCTGTGTTTTGAAGTATTGTATTTTATCTCTGTCCAAAGACTCCTTTGAGAAAAATCTGTAAGTTATGCTAAATGTAACAGTGAGCAAGCATAGCCCTGTAAGTGAAGGGTGGAAATGGGAATAAAAATAAGTTCGGGACCCATCACNTCTATTTACCCTTGTTCTCTTTTTTTTTTTTTTTAGGATCTTTATGCCAAAGCTAAGCCCAAGTTAGAAAAAGCTGTTGAGCATGGTAGAGGTAAATCAGTTTAGTTTTCTTAACTAGCAGTTTAAAATACAGGACTGTACTATATTTCAGTTTAAAGTGAATTCCATTAAGAATCATTGTATGTATCATTTCTAATGCATTTAAGACTACTTTATTTCCACTGTGTATCTGTTTGAATTTCCTTTGTGGGTCATTTATGACCTACATTTCTAAAGAATTAAAATCCGAGACCAGCATTTATGTTTATCAGTGTCACTAAAAATTAGTTATGCAGGAAGAGAAGGGGAAAAACCCTCACAATTTATTCCCAGCCTTCAGCAGTATTTGCTTGACCCAGCTTAGTAGCTGAAACGTCCTGTAAAGTTTTTTACTTGTTGTAAGCATTAGGTCTTTTGTTTCTAATGTTTAGCTGTTTGGTTTTGGTTTTCATCCATGGATCTCCTAAGAATTTTTAATTAATCCAAAATAATTTTAATTTGTTTTTATTTTTGGGAGCATCCTTTCATACTTGGGCTTACCGGGACTGAGCATGGATTCTATGTAGAGCTCATTTCAGATACTGCACCTCTTTTCTTTAAACTTAGAAGTTTCAGTCTTTTGCACTCATTGGCATGGGAGATTTTCCATAGTTTTCCATTCCCCCACCAGACTCCCATCTTAGAGTGCGCTTTGTTTTTGCTGTGTCTTTCCGTTGTTCTGTGATTTGATTTTTGTACAGTATTTTACTGAAACTAGTTATTGTTAACATGTAGCTGTAAAATTCCATTTTGCAAAGGTTTTTATCACTAATTTGAAAAAGATATGATTGAGATGCAAAAGAGCAAAGCAAAACAGATGGCCCAGGAGCAAAGGCAAAGCTCCTATGAAAATTGGTGGATACAATACAATATTCAGTTTCATTCATGTGTCACTAGAGAAGATCTCGGAGGCTTTGAATTTTTTGCCAGCATATCTAAAATGCTCATGATAGTTAAATGTGTTTTGATAACTCTTTGTGTTTTGTAATAATTGCCAGCGTGTATTGATGATTCCTTATCACAAAAACACTTTCACATTACATTAAAGCACTTTGTTCTGGCTTCTTTTCAGAGGGCTATGAATTTCTCCAAAAACCGCCTGCTGGATTTTATCCAAGACTTGGTGTGATAAGTTTTGCTGGAATTATTGGATTGTTTCTTGCTAGAGGTAAGTGGGAAGCATTTGAACTGGTTATGATTTTGGGTAAGTAATTTTTTGTGGGTTTTAGGGTACTAATTTTTAATTATGACAAGGAGATCTGAATTAACTGTACAAGCGTGTTTCTACACTGTTCCTCCAATTATAAAGAAACTTCATGGAAAAGGTGTTTAATAACCAACAATATTGTTTTATCATTGCTGCATTTGTTACTAAAATCTAGTCTTCCATATTTTCCACTAGTATTTTCGTATGACAAAAGGCAAAGGACTGGTTTGGTATCTTTTAACCTAAAAATATTTTTAATTATTGAAGTTCTTGATCACATATGTTACTGTAGAAAACAACAGAGGAATGAATTATGGTAAAATAGGAGATGTTCCTGAACTATGATATGTGTCCAATTAGGTGTATATTCGAGTTTTTACAAAGGACTGTGTGTCCACGTGCAGAGCTGCTGCAGATAGTGATTCAGCAAATAGACTTGTGAACTCTGGGTGTACTATAAATACTTGCACATTTTGCACTGCAAAAAAAAAGATACAGTTGATTTCATCACGCTAATTGAAGAAATGTTCATGTTTCATAAAAAGAAACATTAGTCTAAGAAATGTTAAGTGTGAAGAAATATTTTGTACTTACGTTGAGATATTCTTAATGCAGTGAAATGTAGGTAACAGAACTTAAAAGCTGTAGAATTTAAATACCAGTGAGGACATGGTTTGGACAAAAATAAACCTTTGCGGGGCCTGAATGTGTTGAATAAACTGGAAGTATGTGCTTGGCTGTGTAGAAATTAGAAGTGCACCTCAAAATATTTAATTTTCCAGTGAAGCTGGTGAAAGCAGTACTTTTTTTTTTTCCTCCCTAGTGTTTTTTTTTAAATGAAATCAAGGTAACTTCCCTGTTTGAAGTTCTTTTTCTTCAAATTTCTGCTTCTCAATTGCCGTGATCATGAATGAGATCAGCTTGCATCACTTATGACTGCAGCAAAATGAGGGAAGAAGGGGAAGTGAGTTACACACTAAAGCGGTGTATGATCTGAAAAATATAAAGGCTAAATCCTAAGACATAATTCATGCAGTCTTGAAACTGGAATTGAAAGACTAGAGGATCCTAAGTTTAATGAAAATAAACTTATCTCATACCAAAAATGTTAAATTTGTGAATCTTCTATGATGGGAGCCATGACTTTAAGACTTTTTTTTTTTTTTTTCTGGTAATAGTTTAAAATATGACTATTATTTCCAGAAAGTATTCAAACCATAGAAGGAAGTGCCCCTTAATTTTGATGCTACGAAAAGTCGTCTTTATTTTATTCCTCCCTCCCTTGGTCTTTGTGGAGAAATTTTCCTCTTGGAAGGTACAGATAAAATCCTCCAGGTCTAGTCATAACACTTGAATATGCACAGCTGCTCACTAAGTAGAGAATATGGTGTTCAAAGTTTAATCACGTGAATATTGTGCAGTCATCCAGCTTGGTTTAAAATGCCATTAGAGATAATTAGTTTTAACTCGTATTACAGGTGGAGTGATGCACTTCACTTGTAAGAGAGCAGCAGCAACGTGTTTATTGATATAAAGCAATGATTTGAAAGGATTTGATGGCATGGTACACTTGATCAGTTAGTGCATAGAGGACAGGGTCAGACAGACCTGTCTGGGGAGGATCATCCTCTTGAGTCACAGGGTTCAGAGACAGCCTCCTTCCTTTCTAGACTCATACTCAGAGGAGCCTTGATGTGTCCAGTCCTAGTCCCAGACTTGGTCAGCAGTTTATGTCCAAAGGATTTTATGTGCACAATCTAAGATACAATCTCAGTGAAGCTTAGAAAGTTTAGCAAACTATTAGGGGGGCCCCTACTGATCAGAGTGATTATGGTTCTTTAGAAACTGGTGGGATGGAAGAGAAAATACACTAAAATGCATTTAAGAAAGTTATAAATAAAATGTTAGGGCCATTCAGCTGACTTGCTTAACATATACTCTAACAACGGTTTGTGGTTTTTTTATTTTTTGTTACAAAACAGGCTCAAAAATAAAGAAGTTGGTGTATCCTGCAGTTCTCATGGGTATTGGTACCTCCATGTATTACCCTCAGCAAGCGGTTGATATTGCAAAGGTCAGTGATGATACCTTTCTTTGGAGAACTGTCTTTTACTTTGATTTTTGCCTCCTAGCTTCAAATTAACAGGTCATCCGTGTTTAAAAGTCCTATCAGTGGCAATTAATGAAATTATGGTTACTTTGTCAACACAGATGCAGTCTGGGCTGAAAGATAATCCGACTTGTTCCTTTTAGTGACTTTTTTCCTAACATCTGCAGAAGTGTCTTCAGTTAGAGGAACGTAATTTCCTTTCAATATCTCTAACCTCATGTAACACTAAATTAACATAAATATGCTAAGTGAGTACATTTTGTGTGTTTACTTACAATACTAAGGAAACATGAAATATCTTGTGAGCAAATGAAAACAGTGTTTGAAAGAAGAAAAAAGAGTTTCTACAGACAAGTCATCATAACATTTTGAGATAAATGTTATTGACATGTTCTGCTTTTTTTTGGTTGGGGCTTTAAGAAAGATAGCATGCACATTCTGGAATAGGGTAAGAATTCTGCAAACTTACAGGATGCCTTCCCTATTTATGGATTTGTTGTTTCAGGCACGCAAGAAATGTGTTAAATTGCAGTTGCTTAAATGAATTTCCTGTGAGAGAAAGAACTGAAGAGACCACAGAATTGCTTACAGCCCTTACTGATGTTAGATTATGTGCCTTGCTGTCCACACTTAGTGGTGCTGGCAGATTCCTCAGTTCTCTACCACATTGTGTTTCAAACCCAGGTTTTAACCACTCACAGTAAACATACTTGTATCTTTCAGAAATTCTTTATATTTCAACTTTTGGTAAATTTGCTGTCTAGTTACTGGCCACTTGTGAATAACCCTGAGATGTCAGAATGGTAATATGATATCCTCAAGAACATATGATGTTCTTTGAAAACTGAAAGGTCATTGACTTAGAGTCAAAACTGCTGAGTTTGAACTCTGTCAGCATGGTGGTACTCTGATCTTTGATGGAATCTTTTTTTACTGCTTCCAGGATTCAGATGCTCTAATTACAGATAATTCTGTTGACTTATTCTCAGAGAGTGAAAATTATGCAAGTGGCAGGAAAAAAAAAACCATCAAAATTTAAGAAGCTTAGACATTTCTGTTGGAAACTGTGTATTAAAATTCTACTTGCCTTCTGAACAGTGAAGTGGGAAGCGATTGAACGCTGTTCAAACTGATGTTACTGTTTTTAAAGAAGCTCAGTTCAGGCTTAACTATGGATTTGGTGCTAACAGCTTCACAATACTTAGTTTATTTTATGAGAACTTTGAAGTGCATGATTGCTCTTTGATTAATTCACAGTTCTTAGTTTGACTGTAATGAAAAATCTGATAGGAGATTGGAATGGGTTTAGCTTTGTTGACTTGGTCAGGACAGTAGACGTATGAATTTGGAAACTTCTGTGGGGAGAGTAATATCCTAGATACTGTTTTGGTTCCTCTAATCTATCTTGTGCTTTTCTTTTCTTAAAAAAGCAAAGTTTGAAATATACCATATCTTACCATCCATAATTTTTAGGCTTTAATTTGAAATTGGAAACACTTTCCTCTCTATTAATTAATTTTAAATGTTTCATAGGCCTTTCAAAAAATGTTTGTAAACCTAGAAAGGACAGTCTGCAGGACAAAGCTCACTTGCCAAGTTGATGAAACAATACAGAAAATATTATGGAACATAAATTTAAATTATTTTATTTTTATGTTATGTTCTTTTTTTTTTCTTCAACACTTAAGTACTTCACCACTGCTTTTTCTTTTACAGTTGTATAATTCCCTTCACTGGGTGTTGTGTTGTTTTTGGTTTTCTAATTTGTGGGGGGTTTGTTTCTGTCTCACTTATATTTAAGACTTTCCAATTGAGAATTGGAAATAAACAAAGCAAAATGTATTTGTAGTTGAAGTGCAGCACTTAATTCATCTGGAAGTAAAAATTTTTCTTTAATTAAGATGTATGAATTCCTAGGTGAAGTTGTAGCAACAGAGTTCACCATTGGTAACAAGTAGTTTTCAGACACTAATCATCAAACAGAAAATGGAAGAAATAAGAAATTCATAGACTGTTATTTTTTCCCCCTGGTTTAGTAAATAATCTAATAAATAATAGATCACAAATTCTAATAAATCACACATTTGTAAGGAATTTATTTCCTCACTGCCCATATTACTATGCTTTTAATAACTTTGTGCAAATGGTTAGACTGTATATATTGTGGGGGAACTGAATTTAATGCTGAAGCTTATTTTATTCTGGTGGAACTCTACTTAGTGTTTTGAAATGGTATTGCTTTCCAGCTAACCATAATATACTCAAAATATTTTGTATTTATTGTGGCTTATCTTCCATCTGGAAAGAACTTTCCATTATGTAGTTATTTAAATCGCTCTATCATTAGAATTAAATTTTGTCCTTTGTTATTAGACCCTTCCAAATTTACTAAAGTACTGTGTATGCTTTCATTCTTCTTGAAAGAAAAAAAAAAGCTTCCCAGTATGGCACTTTTGTTTCTTTGACAGCAAACCACATTATGTCTATGTCTTTTGAGCCTATATCTTGTCTCTTGCTCAGTTCAGTCTATAAGGCATAAAGAGCTGTGCTGGCACAGCTGAAAGCAGGACATGATTCCAGGAACTGTGAGCTGGAAGGCAGGAGTTGGGTCACTCCATCCATGTTCGCTGCTGAATGCTCGTGAAATGGCACCTTTGACTGCTCTGTTAACAGTGTCAGTGCAGGAAAACCAGTGGGTTCTCAGTTCAGTTTCTCACATGAAACTAGATAAAGAATTCTGTGTAACATCCAGTTAATTCTGTGTAACAGAATTCCGATTGTGTAATTCTGTGTAACATCCAATATAGTCAGTAATGCATGCTTATGGTGCTGTGTGGCACATTTGGCTTTGGAGACCACTGGTGCTACCCCAGTAGCCCAGTATGGGTGTTGGTGGCCCATGGTCACCTCAAACTCTCAGAATCCCTGTTGAGAACCAATTATCTGACTTTTGAACTTGTTTGTTCAAACTTTAGCATACAAACCTGCTTACAGTGCTGCATTCAACAGCGATGGTATTTTAGTGTGTTGACCTTGTAGTTTGCCCTTCCAGTCTGCCTAGAACTTTTTCAACTGTGAGAGTGTCTGTGAGTCCTGGCTCTTGGGAGGTTTGTGCACTGGTAAAACATTGGTTGGTTTTGGCAGACTAAACTGTCTGGGTTGCTGTACCTTGTGATGCAGCTACTTAATCCAGCAACATGAATGACCAGTTTCTCATTTAAAGCAATTCATAAATCACTTGGTCATATGACTCCTATAATAAGAATATTTTTAGGTTTTTACTGTAAGAGATGTAGTGTGGTTTTAAATATTTTAACAGAGTATTTTTAAGCAGAAACAAAAAAATAGCTTAAGGACAGTTGTTTTTTCTCATTCTATGTTGATAGCTGTGTTTTCAGTAATATTGCAGACAAAACCAGCACTTTGTTTATTGTGATTGTTTTTCAGTCTTGTAGGCTTGTACT
>VZTT01031819.1:0-15804 GCA_013400855.1 Buphagus erythrorhynchus | reverse complement strand
GTACTGCGTATTTCTGTGAGAATTAAGTTCAAGGTCAACGTAAATAAAAGAAGAAGTTACTGATTAACTGGGAGAGGATGAATAAGGTAAGGCAGTGATGTTCTCTTTATTCCAAGCCATACATTGCAAACAAAAGAGGACAGAAGATAAATTATGAACCTGTGAGCCCAGGTGTGAGCCTTTGTTTTAATTTTGCAGCGGCTGTTTTTTTTTCTGGTGGCCAGACTTTCCCTTTCAAGAGTTTCCATAAGCATAAAAGATACACACCTATCTTACCTACTTCTGAAGTTATAATTTCTAAGATTAGTGTAAAAGGGTCTGACCGTCTGCAAGGCTTCTGATGTAGTAACAGAAACTTCTGCACCTGGCTCGGCTATAATGTAAGGGAAAGAGGCACCACACATCTGGGGGCTTGACATTTAGCTAGTTTGCTTTGTGGTGTTTTTCTTTCTATGGAAAGAAAATTTTCAGAGTAATCGTGGGTTTTTTGCAAAGTTTGTTGTTTAAAATTTAGGTCTCAATGTATCTCTGTTAGATACTGTGTGAGCTAAGTTGGGGTGTTTTTTAACCACTCATATACTGAAACTGTACAGTCTCCTTAATTCCAGTGTTATTTTTAGTTTCAAATAAATGATTTTTTTTTAATCCCAAGGAATCCCAATGTGTTGAACATTTGATAATGAATGCATTATAAAGATTTCTTATCAGTCACCTTTCACGTGAAACAAACACAAGAATGCAAAATATTTCCTCTTCTGCTGTGGGATAGAGCTGTGATGTGTGAACTCCTCTGGCCACCCAGATTTGTTACGGAGTTGTTGTGTTGAGCCAGAAAGTAGAAAGACTGTCTTGAATATATGCCTGCTTCTTATTATGAGAGGGTACCCTGGCACAGAGGAAGTCTGTCTTCTGAGTCACAGATCTAAACACATTTTTTGCTTCTGACCTGTTTTTGAGTGTGCTAGAGGACTTTGGCACTCTTTTGTAAAATTACGTGCCTGTGCCACAGGAAGTTCTTTTCTGCCTAACTCACATTACTGCTTGAGTTGTCTCACTTAGGCTCACTGTTTACACAGTGGGCATATACAGTGGATGGAGTAAAAAACTTCTTAATTACTAATTCAGCAAATTGCTTTGTGTGAGGACTGATAATGTATCAGTGGATTAGCTTGAATTAAATAACTCAGGCTTAATAGTTCTAATGAAGGCAAGCCCTGTGATGAGATCTCCTGACCTCATAGAAACAAAGGAATTTAGCAAGACCCCTGTACTTTTGTGTGTGTGTGTGTGTTGCTTTAGATTGTTTTCCTCTTTCAGGACATTAAAAAAAAAAAATCTCACCATCTTACCTAGACAATAATTGCTTTTGACAAGTCAAAACAAGAAACTGGAAAAACACAGGCTTCTCTGTGAGGAGCTTATTTTTAGTTCATTTGTTAGGATTGAGTAAACTCTGACATGAGGCATCGTTAGTCAGATTATTCATTGTAAATTTTAGTAAAATGTCATAATTTAAAAGTTCCTGTACAGGCAAATTACAGAGTAGATTATTATTTTGAAATGGGTGTGGTTTGTGGATGTGATTTTCTCTACTATGAAATATCCAGAGTAGTAATCAAAACAAAATGGGTTTTTGAAAGAAAGAATTACCTTTTAAAGGTCTTGATTTTTTGAATAAGACATTTCAGAAATATCTTCATAATTGAATCTTGATTTATTGAGTCCGTATCTCCAGCACAGCATATGCAGGATCACACAGACTTGGTGCTTTATTGTGTTTAATTGGTAATATATAAATTTGACCAATTATTTGAAACATTTTCCATCACATTTAGCATTATAGAATCACAGAATGGCTTGAGATTGAAGGGATCTTAAAGATAGTCTAATTCCAACCCCCTGCAGGGACACCTTCTACTAGACTAGGTTGCTCAGAGCCTTGAGCACTGCCAGGGGTGGGGCATCCACAGCTTCTCTGGACAGCCTGTGCCAGTGCCTCACCACTCTCACAGTAAAGAATTTCCTCCCAATATCTAATCTAAACCTGCCCTCTTCCAGTTTGAAGCCATTCCCAGTTGTCCTGTTGCCACAGGCCCTTCTGAAAAGTCCCTCTCCAGATCCCTGTAGCTCCCTTTTATAGGCACTGGAAAGCTGCTAGAAGTTTTCCCAAAGCCTGCTCTTTTGCAGGCTGAATAATCCCAATTATCTCAGCCTGTCTTTGTAGAAGAGGTGCTCCAGCCCTCTGATCATCTCCCTGGCCTCCTCTGGACTTGCTCCAACAAGTCTACATCCTTCTTATGTCACAGGCCTCAGAGCTGGACATAGCACTCCTGGTGGGTCTTCCAAGAGCAAAGCAGACCTGCTGCCCACACTGCTTTTGAAGCAGCCCAGGACGTGGTTGGTTTTTGGGCTGCAAGGGCACATTGCTGTGACATGTTGAGCTTTTCATCAACCATTGACCTCAAGTCCTTCTCCCCAGGGCTGTTCTCAATCCATTCTCTGTCCAGTCTGTTTTTGTGCTTGGAATGTCCTGACTCAGGTGCAGCGCCTTGCACTTGGCCTTGCTGAACTTCATGAGGTTTTCATGGGCCCACCTCTCGAGGCTGTCACAGTCTCTCTGGGTGACATTCCTCCCTGCACCTCACAAGTTGGTGTTGTTGGCAGACTTGCCTCGATCCCCCTGTCCTTGCTGCTGACAGAGGTATCAGTGCTGGCCCCAGCACTGACCCCTGAGGAGCACCACTCGTCACTGGTCTCCACTCAGACATCAGACTGCAGCTCTGGGTGTGACCATCCAGCCAATTCCTTATCTGCTGAGTGGGCCATCCAGTTCAGAGACGAGGATGTCCTGCAGGACAGTGTCAAGTGCTTTGCCCAAGTCATAGATTACTCTTCCCATGTCCACCACTGCTGTAACCCTGTGTAAAAGGCCACCAAATTTGTCAGGCACACTTTGCCATTAGTGAAGCCATGTTGGCTGCCACGAATCATCTCTTTATTTAAGTCATGTTGGTAAAAATAGCCTTCTAGAATAAAGAGGAAATGCTGTTTAATTTCCATGTGTAGAATTTAAGAACAATTGAGGGTGGGTATCAACTCTGATTATTTCACCTAACCCCCTGTTCAAAGCAGAGACAGTTTCAAAATTAGATTTGGTGTTTCAGGCCTTATGTAGTCATGTGCTGATTATTTCCAGGGCTTGAGATTTAGAACGTTCTCTGGAAAACCTGCTCCAGTGATCAGTGGTGTGATATATTTATAATTTTTTGCCCTTTGATCTAAGAGAAATTTACCATGCTCCTCTGTCCTTTTCTCTCTGTCCTTTGGCTATGAACCTCTGAGAAGAACCTGTCTCTTCCAAATATGTAAATGCCCATTAAGAAATTGTGGATAGGAATTAGGTTCCCCTTTTGTCTGGTCCTCACAAGTCTGGACAGATCCTCATTTCAGCTTGTCCTTGTATGTGCTTCAGTCCTCAAGCCATGTGTGTGGCCCTTTAAGTATTTTGAATGGATATCTATTTAAAGCTGTAATCAAATGCATGTTTATTATAACATCTTGGCAAATAGATAGACCAGACCCTGTAACAAGCTTCTCTTCATTTTCTCTTCTTTGATTTCTGTCATTTATGTTGGGGCAAGTGTGAGAACACCCTCTAAAAAGATATGTGCTAAAAGAGGCCTATTGTATAAATCCACACAGAATTCAGAGAATGCAAAATAGCAACTACTCTGTGGGTATTCATCCTCTGTTATTAATACAGGCAAAATGATTCAATTAAAGCACTTCTGTTGAAAGTATTTGTTCTTTCAAATCCTTTAATTGCTTGGCTAACTACAGGAAGACTAAAGTCTAGAAAGTGTTTGGTAGAGGATCATATTTGAGTGTATTACACTGAATTAGTCTCATGAGCCACTTGATTTTTTGAGATATTTTTGTTTCAGCTTTTGAAGAGGGTTTCTGTTCTGGTAAAAACATTAATCATGGATTGCCTCAATTGAAATGTTGTGCACATTTTTTTTCTTCCTCAAGGGTGATGCAGTGGGTGACAAGCCCCTGGAAGTCTATGCTGCTTCAAATAAAGAGCAAAATCAGAAGTAGAATGCTACATCACCTGGCATCAAACAGGTAAAGGATAAACACTGGTAATAGTTTGTGGCTAAGCAGCGGAGTAACTTGGAAAAGCTGAACATTTTCAAGTTTGACTTGTAGTTTTCTTCATAATGATTAGGAGAGTCTGGACAGATAATTTTATTTGTCCTAAAATTTGTCAAGAATATGTGCTCCCTAACACTATTTAAGTTAAGAAATCTAAATTCTTCGTCTTTAGAGCATAACAAGTAAATATATGTCTGCCTGAAGGGTTCTGAATTAATTGAGGAAAGCCTTGTGATTGTGGTCTTGGTTGGTTTTGGCCTTTTATTTTCTTTTTTGTCTTCCCATTTCTGCCTCCCATACCAAAAACCTCTTTGCCTTCTTTGTCATGCTTGTAAAAATATTAAGGTCGGGGAAGAAACCTCTTCCCTGCTGATAAGTTTTCTCTAAAGATTTGTGAGTGCCAGGATACAGCACTGCCTTACAGCCTGTAAAAGTCCATGATGTGCCTGACCTTTTGTGTTAATGCAGCTCCCAAATGAGTCCTGTTGGGAACAAAAGATGGAGGAAACGAAGGCAGCATTTTCCAGGCTCTCCAAGGCAGAAACTCTTCTTGAAATACCAGTTCTGTCTTGGCCATGGGGCTGTGTTCTAAACTCAAGCAAGTCCTATGGTTACAGTTTCTAGAAAAGCAAAACAAAAACATCCTCTTGACTTTTTTATGATGGTTTGGTTTCATAGGATAAGAATTGCTCTGTATTTGAAGCTTATTACAAGTAATTATAACGTAATTGGACATAATTTAGCACAAAATGTCAGATGTCTCCTCTGTTATAAGTTGATAAAAAGTGTCTCTTCTGAACATGTTTTCTACTTGCTTCTCTTTGCCCTGTATTATTTTTGCATCATATTAAAAACTTACTTTTCATCAGAAAGCGATCCTGGCATTATAGGGACTGCTTATCATTTTTGTATGCAGTATTTCATTTACCAGAAAAATTTTATTTCTTTTCCTTACTGCCAACTGTGTAAATAGAGTCCAGATCTGGCAAACTGCATCAATTTTTTTTTCCATGCATCAGTATCAGTCACATATGTTTGCAGATGTGGTGGAATGCACCCATCTGCTGAGCAGCAGCATTCCACTGTTACACGGGCTGCTTTAAAAGAAAACCTAGTTTTTAATGTTGGCTTCCTTAAAGTGTTTTTAATTGCTATTGCTAATTCTCAACAGCAGTGTGAGCTTGTTGACTGGCTGATGTACTGAGTACCTTAGCTTTCCCTTCAGAGCTATGAATATAAAGTCTTTAAGAATACATATTTTCTAAGTAGTTTGTAAGATAGTCATGTAAAATAAAAACTAAAAAAACAATGGGAGGATTTAATTTTTTTTTGTGTAAAGAATCTCAAGAGAACCGAGAGGAAGAAAAGCCTCTGTAAAATTTACTGAAATGTTGTGCTTGTTGTCAGCTAGGACAGAGCTACTAAATGATTAAAAAAACAAAAAAACTGAACTTTTGTTTGTGGCACTGCACAAATATCAAGGTTCATTACAAACAGAAATCTATAAATAGGTTTTATTTTCTTTCAGAATTCCTTGCTATGAATATAATTTCTTTTAGGCCTTTATTCACTTTTTGAAGTGTCAGCCTTTTGCTTCAGGCACATTTTCTTTGTTAGGGGAAGGTTTTAACAGAGTGAAGATAAATTGCCCAGGAGCTTGAAGTACCTGGGTGCTCCTGGTTTTGAAACCTATGTGCTTCACCTCATGTTGTTTCTGGAGGAGGCACATGAAGGGAACTGCTGGATTTTTGACCTAGGGCAACCAGATGGTGAAAGTTCAATTCAGTATCAAGTTCAACTATTCTGCGGGGGTGGCAGTTTGTTACTAGTGCTTGAAATCGAATCCAGTCATTTAACTCCATACCCAAGTCCAGATGTTTTGTTGGATTTGGGTGATCCCAAAGGTTGGAGAACATTGCTGTGATCTTTGAAAATACACATTTTTTTTTATTCTGGATGAGATCAGTCCTCAAAGTCTCACTGCATTTTCAACTGTTGATAATATTCCTTGTTGAATGTGGTTATTCAAATAAAGACAGTCTCATTTCCTCAGTGATTTGCCACAGCATGGATCTCTGAACTGTGAGTGGTCAGCCAAGGACAAAATCATACTGGTTTGAAGACAGCAACGTATTTCTCTATTCTAAAACCAGCAGCATTGCACCTCCTTTATTGTAGTTTGTTTGTCATCAAAACTTATATGCAAACTTCAGCTCAAACCACATGCCACTGTGGAAAAAGCAAGCTTTAATTTTGTCCAGCTGTTGTGTTTAGGAGTTGCACGGAAGTGATGGGGTTTTGTGTTTTTCCATAAAGATAGCATATCTCATTTTTACTCTGTTCCAGATCTATATTTATGTAATTCCATTTCTTTGAGTTAAATTCCCCTAGTCTTACACCAGAGTAAGTAAGATTAAGAAAACATGTATTTGATGGGAATTTAAAAGAATTATTTTGAGAAAGTTGTTTTATTATACAAGGGTGCAGTAGGTGTTTAGTTGTTTGAAGTGTTCTCTTTTGTCTTTCCATTTAGTTCAACTATGGGAATCAAGTCCTGTAGAACAGACATGATCATTAATGCTCTAATGTCAGTAATATGAAGATTTAAATATCTCTACTGTAAGCAAATTAGTGTTGAGAATGTTCCTCAAACAGATTTTGATCAACTTGCCACATCAAAGAACAAAGTTGTGATTTCACTTTAAAAATGGAAAGAAAAGGCCTGTGATAAATTTAATTCTACTTTCTCCCTCCTTCCCTCTCCCCCTTAACCTCTGTCTCCTTTCTTTGGTTATAGATGAATGAAAATGTAGATACGAGCAACAATTTCCCAAGAAAAAGATTAAAACCATTGAATCCATTTTGAATGTGACTGATCTGCCTTCTGCCTCAGGCCAGTCTGATGACCTGCTGCTCAGGCTGCTGGTATGGCTTCTGTGAGAGGACACGATGTGTTTTGGGTCAGTCTTGAGACTTCATCCTCTGTTCTGCAGTGGGACTCAAGTCTGCCCATGCTTGTCCCATTGCAGGATCAACATTGCAAGTAGCAAGTCTCAAAATCCCTCAGTCTCTTTATTATTTATATATAAAATAAAATTCCAGTTACAGAAAATGGTCCATTTTTTCCCCTCCTTCTGTTTTCTTTCAATTCAGGGATGTGATGTTTGCACAATCTGAGAGGTTCTTGAGGGCTGTTGACAGTGCCTGTATTTTTAACGAGCGAGGAAAGCTGAAAGTAGTAGGATGTTTTGGCTAACATGAGCTCACAGAATTGGGAGTGGGAACAATTACAATGACTCTTGTGTTTTGTCTGAGTCCCCCCACCTCCTTTCTATAAAGTCCTCTGCCTCATCAGTGCCAGCGGGAGGTGTGTAATGAAGCATCTGTGAGTTCCTGTCTGGTGGATGGATGGGAATGGAGCTGTTAATGCTTGTTCTTGTTTTTGCTTGAATGCACAGCACAATGGGAACCAGAACATTACCATGGTGGGAACCAAGTATAGAATAATTTGGCTGTTTCCTTATTCCCAGCCAGGGGAGGGGAGGAAAAAGTGATGTGGAGGGAAATACAAAAGGATTTCCAGCATTTTGAAATCTTTGCACAATAAAACCCTTTCATCATTTGTTATCATTTCCATGAGTCTCTCTTTTGGGGCTTGATGCGTTACAAGTAATTAAATTACTGTAATCCAAGTTGCTCAGAGCATTTAAATCTGTGTTGGTGAGCCTTAAATGCTCCTTAATTAATCAGTGAACATGAGGAATGGGGGAAGGATAAGATGAAATACGTGTTTGTGTGATACATTAACTTTCTAAAAAGAGCAGGGAAGAAAATGCAAAGTAAGTCAGATTCTAAATGCTTTTAAACATCTGTGTTATTGCATGGTTAGGTATTCCTGTTATTGCATGGTTATGTATTCCAGCTGAGCATATTCCACAGACTTCTAGAGAAAAACAAACAGACCTTGGCAGTGTGAATGCCAGTCTGTGTGGGCATTATAAAACAGGCCAACTCATTTTTAGCACAGGCAATAAGGCATGTGGTTGCCTCAGGCAGAAAAACAATATCTCCCAACATGTTCAGTGCATGTTTTTATGATTGTTTTAGGCTGGTAAAGATGTATATTGATATAGGGAGCAGAGTTCTTGCATGGTGTTTGGGAGGTGTGTGTGTGGTTTTGTTTTTACTTTAAACTTGCCAACATAGTTTTAAGCAGGATTGGGAGGATCAAAGTAGTGTTTTTGTCAGTAGTGGGAAGGAAACTTGGGAAGTAGAGCTGTAACTGCTCTGTTACACCACTCCTGTGGTACAAGCATAGATTTGTTTCTGCCCTTAAAGATAGTTCTTCACTTACACATTCTCATATCACATAGAGAATAATTGCCACAGAGTTAGGAATACAGCTTTAGATGCCTGGGTTTTTTCCAGTTTCATATAATTTTAATATTTGGCATATGCCACATTGGCATTTAAGGACATGACTACTTGGTAATTCAGTTATTTGTTTACATATACGCATGTGCATTTTTTAAAAGCCTGGGTTAAATGAATACCACTTAAATGGTTTTCATTTGATCAGATCTTCATTTAGCATATTTACACTGCTGCTTAAAAATGTCCCAAGTGATTGACATCAAACCGGAATGCTTTTGTCTAGCAGGAAATGACTGCCTTCAAGCACCTGCATAGACACATGACAAAAGAGATGGTTCCAAAATGTGAGCAAGACAGCCTTAGCTGGAATCTTTTCCTTATGTCTTCTAGTTTTTATAACTACAGGAAATAAAAACAAATTGTCATGCTGGTAAGAGCCCAAGAGTTTGTAAACATTCAACTCTTTTGGCACAGACCTTCCTAATGAGGAACAGGAGAGGAGCTGACCACTGTTGATGTCTATACATACCATATGTGTGTGTGCACACACATGGAACTTAATTGTGCATGCATGTGTTGCTTTTTGCCAGACTTGGCTTGTGGGTATTACAGTGGAGGCTAAAAAATGGTATATTCCCCACCCAAGCATTGTGTTTGGTCATTCTTCCACTTGAAGCTTTTTGGCTTGGTAACTGTGTGCAGCTGAAACAGTTTTCTCCTCTCAGCATCTTCGGCTACACTGGCTGCAGCAGAGGTTGGGGCCAGGTTGCAGTGCTCTCTCTTATGAACACCATCTTTAATCTGCAGGATGTGAAAGTTGTAGAGCTGGAGGTCATCAGGATGGCCCTGTGTTGGGATGAGGATTCTTGCAGGCAGCATGTCTCATGTCAAAAGTGACAGTGAAGCCTCTCTGTTTGCCAGAAGGAGCCTGCAATAATCCAGTTAGCCCAGGTAAATGTGCACAATCTTGCAGACCAGTAAACACATAGGATTTTGCCACAAATGTTCATTGCAAAACTCTGGTTTAGACTCAGTGCTCTGACTGCAGGAGGCCCTAGACACAGACTTCACAGCAGTCATAATTCAAATGTGTTGGAGCATTTGTCATTGCATCTGTCACCTTCAAGGAGAGTGGTAAAGGCCAAGATTGAAATGGAGGGAATTGCATTTTACCCCTTAAGAAAACAGTGCCCTGGGTGTTGCAGTGACTTGTAACTGCTGAATATTGGCAGAAAAACCTCAGTGTGAGCACATTTGCTTCTGGACAAATATAAACTGCTGCATTTGTTTATTTTTCCTCTTTTTTTTTGTTTGTTTGTTTTCGTTTTGTTATGATTATTTCTGTACCTTCCTATGAATTCTGAGCTACTTCTGAAGCCAGTTTCATCACAATAAACTGCTATTGACAAAAAGCATTTTGGCTGTTCAGGCATGCTGGGAAGGCCTGCGTGGCTTCCCACTGGACTTTTCTGGATGCAGCCACTCACAGCAGTGTTGGTGTTGCACCTGGGTGGCCTGCCAGCTGCCTAAGGTTAACCCCCTTCCAGAGGGGTTTTGACAGGTACAAAAGCTTCTTGTTTACAAGGAAAACATTTGATAACAATATCTAAACTACAAAGCAGAAGTTGTTTTAGCAGAAAAAAGTATGTTTCTAATTGTACAACAACCCCCTGTCCTCTTAAGTCTGTACCATTAGCTGATTCTGGTATTTTTTGACTGGATATGGTTCTTAAGTTGACTGGAGCTGACAGCTTTCTTAGGGTCCCTATGGAGAGGGGAAGATCCCACCTTGACTTGCTTACAGTGTGCCTGAGAAATTGCTATGGTGCAGCTTGAGCTGTGATCCCAGAGCCTTTGTGCCCACTGTAAAAGGAGCAGTGGGGACAATGGGACAGCTTGGTCAGGGAACTCCTCTTTTTGTTTATAGTGTGATTATTAACATTCACAAGACTCAAGAATTTGATAGAGACTAAAGCTAAAGAATGCACTTTAGTCCGAGTGTCCAGCTCTTGTCAGCAAAGTTAACCTGAAGTTCCTAAGACAGCCTGTGAAGTAACAGGATGGGTCATTTGCTCCACACTTTTTGGCTGAGGGGACAGATGCTCTGGCAGGAAGGCTGTTGGTGCAGTCCTTTACCTGCTGGAGCTGTGTAGACAAGTACTGGAGGGCTGCCGGAGAGCACCTCATCTTTTTCCAGGGTCTTGTGCAATGTGCATTTTAAGGGAGTAGTGAGTTCAGCCTCCGCATGCTCGGATAAAAGAATAACCTCACAAAGAGAACTTAATTTCTTTCTGCTTTGGCCATTGCAGTGTGAAGCCACAGGACCCAGCACGTCCTGTACCAAAATCTTTCAAAATCCACTGTTCTGTGTCCCACTGCATCTGAATCTTCCATGTCTTTACCTGGAGTACCTTCGTTCAACTCCAGGGCGCAGCGCCTGTGCCTTTGAGGAAATTTAATCGGTTTCTTTGAACTGAAAGCTCCATGCAGCGCCTGGCTGGGAGGCGGAGGAGAGGAGGGCAGGATGCCCCGAGCGGGGTGCGCCTCGATGCTCCCTCCCTGCCAGCTCACATCCTTACCCAGCCGCGGAGGAAAGCTCTCACTGCCCCGGCGAACGGGGGAATGCTGAAGCACCCAGCCAGAAGTGTCTCCGTGGCTGTATGCACGTACCAGCTAGGGATCACAGGCAGGCAGCTGGAGACGGCCCTCACCACTTTTAGACCCTTTAATTTATTTGTGTTGTTCTTATTGTTAAAAACGGTGTAGAGAAACATGGGGAGTTTCTGTATCAATCCTCAGTGAAAAGAGATTCTTCCCTTCCCCCTGCCCCAGATTAAGTTCACCAACGTCCTCTTTGTGAATTTAGCAAGCTTCAGACTCACTTCCTTTTGTCAGGAGACCTGAAAGAGCCATTTCCTGATTCGTACAGGGCTCTTGTATGCGCACACTAAGTGCTCATTCATGCCGTGAATCATAAAGGTAACCTCAGTTCAAAGCACTGCGCTGATACTTCGGCGTGGGACCAAAAGAAAAAAAAAAGAAAAAAAAAAAAGTTTTGTAATTCAGCGCAGCGCAAGCTGAAGTCATCTTTGCATTTACTGAGGAGCCGCGCCAGAGGGATTTTGATCTTCTGTCTTAAAAGCATCGTTTACAAACTGCCCAAACTAAGACGGGCTGGCGAAAGCACCAAAGCCAGCCCAAAGGATTATGTTTACTGTCGTGTGCCAGGCTTGACATATTTTTCATATCCTACCAGAGACGAGGAATGGCATCAGGAGCTGCCAGAGTGCGGCTGGGCCCCGGCGGTGCCGCGCAGGGAGCGAGCGCAGCAGGCGCGGGGCTCGCACCGCGCCTCGCTCACACCGAGCTCAGTGAAGGTGCCGGGGAAAACAGCTCTGCCACGAGCACCGGACTCACTGTCCTGTCTGGTTCACTGGGAGGGCAGTGAGGCACGGTCTGTTGTGTTTATCTCTCCTGTACTCGCCTCGGGGTTCATCTGACAATGAAAGGGATGAGCTGTTACTGGCTGAAAGAAGAGAGAAATGTGCACTGCTCGCCTCTCTATCCCTGCCAAGAGAGAGAGGGAGCCAATTCATACATAATATTGGAGTCCTCTGCCATTTAGCAACTTTTGCACAGCATCCAACTGTACAAGGACACGTCCCTGGGGTCAAACAACCTTTGGCTGTACTTCTGCCTTGATGGAGTAAGATCAGTATGATCTCTCCCTGTACAAGAGAGCAAAAATACACAGATGCTAAAATCAGCAACTATGTTTTGACAAAGAAGAAGACAGTAAAGGAGAAGAAGGCTTAACTTACGGAAAAAAAGAAGTAACATAAAAGCCAGTGCATCCTCTTTTACTACCACAACCCTTCTTGAACTCTTAAAAAGTCAGATATTCACCTGTCACTTTTTACCATTATTGTTTTTACAGTATTGTACTATTTGCAGATGAGGTTAGCCTGCTAAGGAGAGTCTCTTGTTTGAGGACTGTTAGAGGAGCACTGGTATAAAAGCACTCTCTGCCGTGGGCTAGGCAGCCCAGGGTGACTCACACCCAAAAGTAACAGAACTATGGGAGCAAAAAGCCCAAATGATTTTAGGCTCCCAGTGGGTGAGGTAAAGGGCAGCATAGATGTGCAGGTAGAACCCTACATACCTCAGGCCACAAGCCTCTGAACTAAGAATGTGATGTACGGTGATCAAAGCCTGATTTTTGTCCTGGAAGGCTACTACCATGAGTAAACCCATAGCCACCACTTGTAAGTAAACTGCAATAAATAAAATCATAACCGCAAAGGAAGTGTGAGGTGGTAATTTTAATTAGTAGTCCTGTGGGACTTTGTGTATGTTTGTATTTTCCTTGTGGAGTGAAATGCATAAGAGGAGCAGTTTTATTTGCACAAGAGTTCTCCACTCTGCCTGCAGTTGAAAGACTGCTCTGCCTGCAGGAAGGCGGAGGAGCATTGTGAGACCCATCTGGTTCACCTGCTAGCTCCAGAGGGATGCTCCTGGAGACCAGGAGAGTTCTGCAACATCCTTCTGGACTGGAAAAGTGGGACTCTTTCTGATCCATGCAGGATCTCAGGGGCAGGGTTCCTAGGCAGAAGATTCTGTAATGTTTTCGTACTTGATTGTTGCCTTAATTCTCTGCAACAACTTGTTTTCTCAGCTTTTTTGTCTTGGTCTGTTTGTGATCCCTCTTTCTCGTGGACTTTCTTGGCTTTGCCCAGAGCAACTCCCTGGCCTGGGGTTCCTTCTGAGGTCTTCCTTACATTTCTTCTCTCACCTCAGTAATTGTCTTGAGGAATTCTGGCACCTCATCATCCCAGTTTTCAAGGTTTCTCAGATACAGATGCTCAAGCTCCTCATATATGGTTATCACTAGCAGCTTTTATCACTTTGGGATTTTGGAACTGTTTCCTTAAAACCTGCTCAATTACTATTTCGAGAGCTGGAAAACAATAGGCTCACTCTTTTTTAAAGTGTAATTTATTTTAAACATCAAGGTTTTGAGCCAGGTTAATTTTTAGTGATGATGGCTGTCTTGACCCCGTGGCCGCATCTGACCCAGTGCAGGGGACCACAGCTCTGCACCAGCATGTCTGGAGAGGATGCAGATCTGGGTGGCTGTCCCTAAAATCCTGGAAGCATAAGTTTTGCAGCACTTCTGGTGCCCTGCACCCTGAAAGAGTGTTGGTGTGCCTTATATAACAGGGACCTGTTCAAGATTGTGAGTGTTCAATTATGAAGATGTTGGCATTGTGTTTGTTTTTCTAACATTCAGTTTCCTGCTCACGTGAAGACAGCTACAGGAGACAGCTGTCTGACTGGAGAACATTATGGTACCCTTGGCTGGGTGAGCTTCTCAAACCTGACCTTCCCTCCACAGTGAGTGCAGGATGGGGACAAGGAGAAAAAAAAAGAAACATTAAAACAAGAGTGAGCAAATGTGTACTATGGTTTGGAAAGTGCACAGTGAAAACCTACAGTGGACATTTTATGCATGTTCTCCATTGTTGATTTTCTCCCTGCACTAGTAAGGATTGGTTTCTTACCAATCCCTTTCTCCTTTCTCCCCTTTCCTACTCCTAGCTCAGCAGTACAGTTGGAGGGGGCCACTCACTTCTCCCCAGGTTAAAGTTTAAGAGACATTTTTGTGGGGGACTTCCCGCTGTGTAAGAGGAAAACCCGTTTCTCCAGGATGCACAAAGCTGGTGGTGGGAAGGCACCCAATGGTGCAGCCATCCCAGCCCTAATTTCACTCAAGGTGATACAGTAATGCCAAAGTCTTGTTATTGTATTTCATAATGAGTTCTATTTTGACTGCTCTAGGTGATATAAATATTTTCATGTCTAAACATTTAAACTTCAGGAAAAAAAAATTATTTTGAGATTTTAAATACATTTCATAGAGAACAGCTTACTTGTAGCAAGGTGATCAAAAGGGGTCCTTGCTTCTGGGATGGAGATTTAGGCACTGTTTTATTCATCTGATCTATTTCATTTGTCCTAAAAAAAAAAAAAAAAAAAGAAGGGAAGAGACAAGCAAAATTGTGTTTATAACAAAGAAGTTATCAGGGCCTTTTCAAGCATGCCTCTACCATTACAGTGCCTTAATTCTCTTTATAGATTAACAAGCCTGAGCCATCGTTACCTTACTGAAAACAAAAGTAGACACAACCAATATGTCATACGATAATCGCAGGGCAGTGGTGGTTTTGGATTGATAAATGTGTTTAAACACTTTGCTGGAGAAGTGCACCAAATGTTTCTCCTGGGGCATTCTTGAAGGTTACCTTTGATCAGGCACAGCAGAGGTGAGGATTTCCTGCCAAGCACCAAGTTACCTGGACACTATTTACCTTCAGATGAGTCAGTGAGATGAGGGGTTGTCACAGGGCAGGGAAGCACAGACAAAACCGACTGTTGCAGAACCTCTGACTAAAAAGAAACTGGCAAGTGTTGGGTGCCTGACTGGAATTTTCAGGGCTCAGTTGCAGGAGGTGTTGCAGCAGTGCTGGTGTGAGCTCATGGGGTCAGGCTGCACCGAGCTGTCTTGGGAGGAGATGGCCCAAGGAGGTGGTCCCAAAATGATGCTGAGCCCCCACACTCATGCATCAGAGGACCACAGGACCTCCTGCCTTTTTCACAAAATAAAAGGCATGGGAAGAAGCCCAAATGGCACCCAGCCACTGCCCTCCAGGAAAAGAGAGGAGACGGGCTCACTGCACTGGAGACGTGTCTCAGCCATTAGTCAGCCCCACCACAGGACTCTGTGGGATGTGGGCCCTTCTGCCATGCCAAACCTGCTGTAACACCTCCAGGGAAGCAGCCAGCAGGTACCAGCTGGGGCTGCCAGTCCTTGCTGTGGGGACCAGGTCCTCACCCTACTGAGACACAGTCAGGGACACACTGGGGTTCCTGATGGAGCATATTTTTTTAGCTGGACAAAGGACACAAAACATGACACTTGGCTGCAATGGGCAGCGATTTCCAAAACAGAGGGTGTAGTACACACTTCTTATTGGAACAGTCTCTTATTTAATTCTCTAGTCATACAAGAAAATTGTCTCAAGAATTAAACACTTAGAATAAATTATTTTATATAAAAATGCAGTGTTTAGTGTCTTCAACACACTTTCTATAGACTTCCTTGTTATACAGAACAGAATAGACCTATTTCAGTTGGAAGGACCTACAAAGAAGATCTAGTCCAACAGCCTGACCACTTCAGGGTGATCAAAAGTCAAAGCAGATTATTAAGGG
>VZTT01031818.1:36034-49887 GCA_013400855.1 Buphagus erythrorhynchus | reverse complement strand
TGCCCATGGATGTGTCACTGGCACCCATGTGAAACAACAATAGTGGGTAATAGTGGGCTGTACAGGGCTTGGCTGTCTCTCAGAGACATCCCTGACAGGAGCCCCAGGGAAGCAGCACCTCTCTAGAGAGTGTCAGGTCGGCAAGTGGTTGCCTTGTTACCTCTCAGGAGAGAGTTGCCTCCTACTTCCACCCATCAGCGTTCCGTAGTTGTGCTGGTTGTAACACAAGGAGCAGGTCTGGCTGCCTTAGTCAGCTCCACCATTTCTCCTGACGTGGCAGGATCTTACATGGAAGCATTGAATTGTTATGAACACTGTTTTCAAAGTATCCTGAATTCATCAATATATTTGTGAACTTGAGGGCTAAATTGTTTAGGGTTGGTGAATCTTCATCATTGCTAATAATAAAAGTAGTAATTAAAAGGTAGTAAAGTGAGATCTGCTCTGAGCACTTTTGAAAATGTGTATATGCTTTCATATATGTATATATAGTAGATGTAATTATATATACATAAATTTGAATTGATTTTTTGAGAAATTAAATATATCAAGATGTTTATTTTGGTTCTGTCTGAAAACTCAGTCTGGATTTATAAATGAGCCTTCTTTTTTCATGCATCATTTTTGGTCATAGGTATCTTTTCTTTGAAAGTGGCTAAGGGCAGGACTATTGCATTATGTGTTGTAGTCTTCAATGTTTTCAATACGTTTTACTGTAGTGAATCTATGGCATGTGTAAAATCCTACATTTGTTTCATTTTCTTAGTTTGTAGATAGTTTATGTATAATTGGGTTGTTTCCACATTTTCATCTTTACCTATGGGGATGTGAGATTAGCAGAATGTATATTCAGGGTACTACATGAATATGAATTTGGAACTAAAATCTCATAATAATGAGATTGTTTTAAGACAAAGAAAGACGTTCAGGTGAATTGTTATATCTCTTTATTGCTGATATGTAACTGTCTTCTGATAAGTATGTAATTTAGATAATTTTTAGTCAGATTTTTCTAAATTGGATGATTAATCAACAATACATTTGCCGCAGGCTAAAAAACTTCATTGAAGCAGGAGGGATAGAAAAATTTGCAAGTTCAGATACATCTTTTTATATTCAGCAGGTTGCCATTTCAGCTGTAGATAGTGCTCAAGAAGATCAAAACATGGAAGAAACAAAGGAAGAAAAGGCTGAACAGAATATGTAAGGGACTTGGTTTTTTTTAATTCCTCTTTTAACTTTGCTTAAAAATGGAAAGTAGTTTTGTTAATGGCTGTATCCAGTGATGTCTCGGGGTTCCTGCTGTTGCTTATAGCAACAAAGCCATAGTTTCAAACAGTTTCAGTGATTTCGTATTTCAGGCATTTCACATATATGAAGGGCTGGATTGATGAGTCATTATTTTAGTAGTGATCTAATAAAATAAGCATGGTTTGTGGGAAGGTGTATTTTATCTAGGAGAAAGATAGACAATAACTGGAAAAATGGAAAATCTCATTACGATGGCATATAATAAGTGTCCCTATATATACATAGTGTTTGTGAAAGACTTTAAAATTTCTTCTAGAAATACTTGAAATCATCTTATTTTTTAAAATTACATATTTTAAAACGATGCAGTGTAAGATGCCCCTCAAGAATTTACTATGGCATTGTTTTATTCTCTCCTAGAGATGCAGATTATAGTAATATTAAGAGTATTAGTTAAATTAGATTTTCTTTTCCTTTGTGTGCCAGAATCAACCTCTTTTTTTTCTGCTATCTGTCTTGAATAGCCAGAACTTTTTCAGTGCTTTTGTTTGAGTCAGCTTCTGATTGCTAGGGGACACAAAACATGAGTCAATATTTGCCAGCTCAAATTGCAGTGTAATGCAGTAACTGAAGCAATGCAGATCAGTATAGCTTTGATCAGGTGGCTTTCAGGTATTTTGTCACATACTAATTAAAATACTTTTTCAGAAGATTATGTGTATATTTATATGCATACATGTATATAAAATGGAAACAGACAGCATAACAAATTATTGTAGTATTTGCAATACAATTTTTTTCTCTCTTTATAGCATAACAAAGGTTGTTACTAGCACCCTTTCCCACTCATTGTCTTCAAAACAAGATGCAGAAGTTCCTAGGTAAGATAAACCTATACTGCCTTATATAATAAAATAATAGTTTTGGTTTGAAATAATGTGATATATAGATTTGACTGCAAAATATTTACAGGTACAGTGTATTGTACCTGCAAACTAAGTAGCTTGTTCTGGAACTTTGTTGTACTATAATCCTTGTGTAATCATGTAATCTCATGTGTTGTCTGGAATATCACACAACTCAAATGTTAATCCAGAGCAACCAGATTTCAAGAGACATGACAGTTTTGTTTTTTGATTCTGGGCAGAATTCACTATATAATATTACTATATAAGATACTTGGTTATACAGAACACCTGAACAATAATATTTTAAACTTATATATACATTTTAATTAAAATTACTAAAATGCGTCTATCCTATGGCAACTGATAGATTTACATAAATATATACAAAATAAAGAGAATGTTGGAATTGGGGAAAGGAGTCAGGAGACAGTCTCAGGCTTTCAGTTCTAGAACAGTGCTCTATGAGGCTTCTTTCATCTTAGAGGAAAATACAACTACACATTCTTTTGGGTTTCATTTTCATGTGTCTCTAATCTCTTTTCTTTCTTGAGCTTCTCACGCCAACTGTTTTCAAAAAACATTTTACTCAGACTTTTGGTATTTCAGGTCATGCTTGCACATTCTAATTGCCTTCCAAAAGATTTCGTATGCCCCTTCACACCTATTACATATCTAAAACTGTTACTCATTAGCCATTACTTCACAGTTCTGTTTGCTCACATGCTTGGAGGCCATCCTGAACAATTGTGAAAAGTCCTCTAATAGTTGCCTGCATCCATAGCAATGTCAGCATTTTTCTTAAACAAATGTCTTTTGGGTCAATTTCTGTTGGTATAAGTAAAGTCCTTCAGTTTTGTTATAGCTTAATGTAAATCCTATCCCTCTCTTCTTCATGTAAGGAATTAATGTACTTAATAATCTTTACCTACTAAAAGATCTTGTATTTACTGTGGGAAAATGTAATGTATTGTACATGTTACTCCAATTTTAAATTATTTTATTTAATCTGAAATCTTGTTACTTTTTAAGCCCAAATATCTAGAGGAACATTAAGTCAAAATGAATCTGCCTTCTTCCTTACTTCAACTAAAAATGTCCCTCTTCATTTTCCATCAAATGTTTGACTTTATGACTAACCAGGCCTTTTTTCTGTCTTTTTTGTCAAATCATTGTTTTCTGCCTGTAGTGAAAATTAATAGTATATTTCTCTACTGAAAATAAAATTTTAGATACACTTGCGCCTACAAGATCAAATAGAACTTACATCTTTACTACTGTTTTTCGTTTAGTATTTTAAGAAGTGTTAGGAAATATGATCTACATGCTCACTGGTCAAGATTGTGCACTGTTAGTTATTAAGTTGTTCCTACAAATTAATTACGTTTTTAAAATACACAGGTATCTTTAAAAATTTTTCTGGATTGATTTAAGACAACCTTGTATAGGTGTTTTGAACTCTGAATGTTTTCCATAGTTTGTTCTTTTCTTTTTAAAGTAGTGCAGACATTTCTATAAGTGATTCTCAGCCTTCTCAGACTGCTGTGTCGACTATGTCAAGTCATGCCTCCCATACTTCTGTTTGTGCAAAGAAGCAAGAAGTCAAGGAAGAAATCCCTAAAGAAGAGAAGCCAAACACGTCAGAAACTGTCAGGCAGATGCTGCAAGATGAAATGTTTAAATTAGTTCAGGTGAGAGCATCTAATTATTTTAAGTAATTAGATAGTAATTATTTTAAGTAGTTTTCTTGGTACCAGCTGTGTTGTTAAAAAAATGGAAATAATTACTGTTTTAAAGACCTTCTGTGTGTGGTTGTTCTTGAAACAGATTTCCAATTTCATGTTAACAACTGTGGAACTTATTTTAGACTTAACTCTTGCTTTTAATTAAAGAAAATTAATGATATAATAATAGATGTTTGTGTTTTAGCTCACATGAGTCAATGTTCTTTAATAGTTTACATTTGGAAGAATTCTGATGCTGTAATAACTTTTCAACTGTACTAGGATTTAAGTGGTGGTAGTATGTTGAGCCAATTTTAAATAACCTTACATTTATTGACACTTCACAAAAAAGTGAAGACATTTTGTCTTGCCTTAGAATTACCTGTCTGTGGCAGGTATTTATTATATCTTACAAGAAAGTCCAGTATAGTAAACAATTGTACAAATGAGTCATTATTGAATCATCCCATTATTGGGATGTTGTTTGTTTTGTCACCTGGTAGTGAACAGCTGTAAGATAGCCTAGACGTTTTTGTCAAGATTCCTGTTAAAATTTTTGGCATTAATTTTGTTCATGTGTGTATTCAGCTACAGCAGATCAACTTCATGAGTTTAATGCAAATAGTGCAGTCATCCTTTACCAATGTGCCAAATGTGCAACAAATGTTACAACAGCATCAATCCATTCACCTGGCAGGAAGCCAGCCTGCACAAACTGCTGAAAGCAGTGCTTCTTCAAAAGCACAAGTGCTCACTCAAGAAGAAAAAGGAAAAACTGATCAAGAGAGCTCTGTTTTTCAGCCAAGGAAGAGGGTAGAAGATGAAAGCAACAATGGTCAAATAAAAGTAGGTATATCAAAGCATGGTTTAGGAAGACTGTTAATTATATCTGATATGTTGTCTACCCTGTTGAGTTAGGAAATGTGTTCGTAGTGACTGATGTAGATAGAACTATTTTTGTGCATGGTTGATATGTCAGTGCTGGTTTGTTTGCTTTTCTCATTTAGAATCATCTGGATATGAGTGCCTCTTTGAAATTTTTTGAAAGCAACAGCAAGGAAACAGGATTAGTGTCACCATCCCAAGATTTGCATTCTTCAGTGCCTACTAAACCACTTCATCTCCTGGCTCCTCCCTCAGGCATCCAGAAAAAAATTAGGCTTATCCCTATTGAAAAAAAAATTAGTTGCTCAAATGGATTTCCTTTGCTTAAGCTTGAATCAAGTTATCATGTCAAGCCATCATTTTTGCACCCAACAGAAATGTCATCAGCATTTGCCAAACCACCCTCAGTACCGCGAGTAGCTTGGAGCTCATCAGATTCCTTATGGAACCATCAGTCACCATACATACCAAAAAAGAGTAAGACAGAAGAAGATTTCCACAGGAGTAGATACAACCCTGAGAATCCAAGACAAATGCATGAGGAAAAGGAGAGATGGGCAGAAAGAGTGTATAAGGGACCTCCCAAACATCTGAATTCAGATCTCTGTGAAGGACAGGAAGATTTACCTCACCCTCAGTTCCCTGCAAATGTGAATGTATTCAAAGCACCGACCATTCAGAACTTGGCTGGTATTCCACTGTTGCACTTGCAACTTGACCCAGTACCTAGAGCTCCACCAGCTGTAAGGCAGCCAATCACTACTGCTTTAATACCTGTTAAACCTGCAACAAAGGATGCTGGCTTCAGAGAAACACCACGGGATACAGGAATATCACTACTTCAAATTAATTTACCTCAGAAAAAGAAGGTACCTGATTTTTTCCATTCACAAAAAGAGTAGGAAGGAGGATCCTGATAATTATAGGCCAGTTAGCCTGATCTCAGTACCTGGTAAGGTAATGGAGCAGTTCCATCACACAGCATTTACAGGGTGGCCAGGGTATCAGACCCAGCCAGCATGGGTTTAGGAGGGGTAGGTCGTATTTGACCAACCTGATCTCCTTTTATGACCAGGTGACCCACTGGTGGATGCAGGAAAGGCTGTGGATGTTGTGTACCTGGACTTCAGCAAGGCCTTTGACACTGTCCCCCACAGCATTCCCTGGAAAAGCTGCAGCCCATGGCTTGGACAGGAGCTCTCTGTGCTGGGTTAAGAACTGGCTGGATGGCCAGGCCCAGAGAGTGGTGGTGAACGGTGCTGCATCCAGCTGGGGATCATCACCAGTGGGGTCCCCCAGGGGTCTGTGCTGGGGCCAGTCCTGTTCAATATTTTTATTGATGACATGGGCGAGGGGATTGAGTCTTTCATCAGTAAATTTGCAGATGACACAAAGCTGGGAGCATGTGTCGATCTGTTGGAAGGGAGGAGGGCTCTGCAGAGAGACCTGTAATGGTTGGATGGATGGGCAGAGTCCAATGGGATGAAGTTTAATAGTTCAAGTGCCAAGTCCTGCATTTTGGCCACAATAACCCCCTGCAGTGCTATAGGCTGGGGACAGTGGGGCTGGACAGTACCTAGGAAGGGACCTGGGGGTACTGGTCAACAGCTGGGTGAACATGAGCCAGCAGTGTGCCCTGGTGGCCAAGAAGGCCAATGGCCCCTGGCCTGTATCAGCAGTAGTGTGGCCAGCAGGAGCAGGGAGGTCATTCTTCCCCTGTGCTCGGCTCTGGTGAGGTCACACCTTGAGTGCTGTGTCCAGTTCTGGCCCCTCAGTTTAGGAAGGATGTTGAGATGCTTGAGCACTTCCAGAGGAGGCAACAAGGCTGGTGAGGGGCTTGGAACACAAACCCTGTGAGGAATGGCTGAGGGAGCTGGGGTTGTTCAGCCTGCAGAAAAGGAGACTCAGGAGTGACCTTATCACTCTCTACAATTTCCTGAAAGGTGGTTGTGGTCAGGTGGGGTTGGTCTCTTTCTCCAGGCTGCACTGACAGAACAAGAGGACACAGCCTTAAGCTGCACCAAGGGAAATTTAGGTTGGATATTAGGAGAAAGTTTTTTATGGAAGGAGTGATAAAGTACTGGAATGGTCTGCTCGAGGAGGTGGTAGAGTCACCATCCCTGGATATTGTTTAAAAAAGACTGGATGTGGCACTCCGTGCCATGGTTTAGTTGAGTTGTTAGGGCGTGGGTTGGACTTGATGATCTTGAAGGTCTCTTCCAACCCAGTGATTCTGTGGTTCTGTAATAATGTATTTTTCTAAGTTGTAGTGTTTTGTCAGTTTCACAGTTTCTTACTCATCACAAGTAAGTTCACATTTACAGACTATGGAATTTTGAATTGTTCAGCACAGGTACCAGGAGGGATCTAGAACTAAGGGTACGTGCTTATTGATATGTCAATATGAGGCAGACTGCAGGCCTGAAAGTGTTTTTAACTACATTAACTACATTTAACTACATTAGATTGATTCTACATTCCACAGTTCATCAACGTTCAGCCCACTGATAATGAGTATAAAGAATTTACCATCTAAAATACTGGATAATATTTGTATGGTAAAATATAGGGTTTTCCCCTGGAGATTATAACAGAATTATTTAGAGAAAGAGAATGTGGTAAAAAAATCCTTTTTTGCAAGGCAGAAATGGAATGGTAAAAAGCTTGGTAACAGAATCTTATAGATGCTGAATACCTGATGTTTTGAAAAATATTACTTACATGCTTGCATATCCCAGTTGAGAAGAATGGAAATACTTTTCCGTGAAAGGTGCTTCTTCAGTCCTTGTCTACATTGGAGGGTTCCTAACTTCACCCTGAACTATGTACATAAAAAATGCAAATATTAGTGAAATATGCTCTGTGGAGAAAATTCATACCTTTTAATTAATTTTCAGAAAATTTTACACATGTACATATTGGCAGAGGTTCTGGTCTGATGCTATTAATAGTCCATTTCCATATTCTTTACAAAATGCTACAGGAGTTTTGTTTGTGTAACTGAAATCGAAACTGGACTTTTCTCATCCAATCTGACTGGGGTTCCCCTCCCTGTTTTCAGTCTTCTTTCTCTCTCTCTGAACCCTCTTAGGTACCAAAACTCATCCCACCTCAAGATCTCATTGCATTTGAGCAGCGCCATAAGCATCATTCTGTGCCCAGTACTTCCTTTGGACAGGACCAAACCAAACCTGTGCAGCTACTAAGAGCTGAAGTTGAACCATTTGAACTTAGAGATGTGCAGAACAATAGAAAAAAAAGGCAAGCCAAATTTTTAAAGTGGAACTTCATTTTGACAGACTAACTGGTTACCTGTATCTTCTAGCTTTGACACCAGAGGCAGTGTATTCTCTCAGCAGAGGATTAAATAGCAAATGTTAGCAAAGACACAGCAGAAGTGTGTGTCATTAGAGTGTGAGGAGTTCTTGCTCTTAGGAGATTGACAGGAAGAAGATTCAAGAGGAAATGTTTTTCAATCCACTGTCTGTGTTTTAAAGTCTTGTTGTCTCCTGACTATTTGCTATACACTCTTTATGCAATGCTTTGCTCCTTACACAGTGAGTATTAGTAGACTGCTTTCTAGGCTGTATATTGTCACTGTCATCCTCAAGAAGGAAAGGATTATATGCCCTTCCATATAATTAAATATGTAGGCTGTTTTTAATACAGACAGTGATTAACAAAACTCCTGCTGAAGCTTGGTTGGTTTTTTTCTTTGCTAGGTATGTTATTTATAACTTAGAAAATTTGATCTATTTGATGCTAATTGATTGCACAAACAGTTAAAACAATTTGTTTAAGTTGCTTATATATCTTTGTTCAGTTCTCATAGAATGCTGATAGAATGTTTTGGAATACAATACTTGGTTTCTTTCACTTTTAGTGCTTTTAATTCTGTCATTTTGGAGCAGAGGCTCAAGACCAGTTTTTCGCTCTTAAAGTGAAAACTTGCTACACAAGTAACTGCAGATAGAGTTTAGAATACATTTTGATAGTATCTGTGGTAGTGCTTAAAGCTACAGTTGCTGTCGTATAATCTACTTGTCACATATTAAAGAAGAAGCTACAGTTGCTGCTGTGTAATCTTGTTACCTAGTTATTAGTAAACCGCTATGTAATTGAAGTTTGCTTCTTACAGATTCCATATAGGCATTTTGTGTAGTAATTTTTAATTATATAAGATATAGATATGAAATATTATGTGGTTTGTAATATTTATTTATAAATAATTTATTAGACAATTCATAGATTTTAGTGTGATTACTGTTATTTTTATGGATTCCTACAACATCTTCTTGTAGACTTCAAGCAGGCAGAAATTGTGGTTTGAACTGATCTATATGCAGCAGCTGTTTATCTTTTCCAGTCTGTGTTTCAGTGTTTATTTCTTAATAGTAACCTTTCCTAGAAAACAACAATTATAGGTATTATTATTATTTCAGAGCACTTCTTACTCTATATCTGTAATTAATATGTTGACAGTGAAAAGAGGCGTAGTAAGAAACAACTGAAAGAGAAGGAAGATAAGAAGAAACCAAGCGTGTCCTTCCGTCCAGATGACTCCATCATCAGTATTAGTGATACAGCAGTGGTTACTGAATCAGAGACTGGGGTATAAAATTATGGTTTTTTCCTAGCCTTTTTGCATTCAAGTATTAGCAGAAAAGAAAGAAACAAAACTATAAACCAAACAATAATATTCTTCTCCTCCAGGCTCTAGCCTAGAAACAGTGTGCATATTTTTAATTAATATACTTGCATTTTCTGTAAACAGGAGATTGATTTTTATAAAGGATTCCAGGGTTGCTATTTTTTTCCTGGAACATGAACTTGTCTGTTTTGATAGGATGTAAGTATGATAGGATATATGTATGTACATTTGCAGTAAATACATACAAAAATGTTAAAAATGAAAAAAAAAATTTTTCCTAGTAGTAATAGTAGGACAAGTGACCCAGGCATTACTTTTTCCATATGGGGCTGGATGGATGACAGTATAAGAATAAGGATGTGGAGCATTGGGATCTCAGTTCTATCTCAGCCTCAGACACTTAAAAAAGAAAGCCTTCATCAGGCTGAGTTTTGATTAATTAGGTCTTTTTGATACCTCTTTGGGGTTATCCTTGCACGTACCAAATTTCAAGCTAGAATACTACCAGTTTAATGCTGGATCACTACCCAGAGCTGTGTTTCTGGTCCATTGGATACTTCCTCTGAGACTTCACTCCAGCACAGCACCTAGAGACCCTCACCCGGAGATGTTAGTCAGGGTACAGCAGGGGTAGGATAGACTCAAAGAGGAATAAGAAATTTGTTTTACTGCATGTCACCCCAAGGTACATAAGAGTATGTTATATAGTCAGTAAATTCCACTAAGCTGGAATGGATCAGAGGAGTTTAAAAAGGGGTTTAGAAAAGTACGTTATTTCTTTTTTTTTTCCCCAAGTCATTACTCATATGAGGTATATTGGATAGTTAACATCACCAAGAAAGCCTTTAATCTGCACTGGAACTGTTTTTAAAGATGTTTTTTTTTTTTTCCTTATATTAGGATCACAAACCAGAATCAACATCTTACGTTCGAGATGGTTTTTTCATCTCACTGGGCAAGTACAAGTCTTTTAGTGCTTCGAGTGCTAAAATAAAAAAAAATCAAGGAACATTAGTCTGTTAGAATTCACAGTAAAACTCTACAATCATCAACATGTTAAAAACGAGGATAATGTAGTCTGTGGGCAGTAGTTCTTTCTGGCTTAAGGGATCTTTCCCCAGATCTTTCAGAATGTACAGCAGGTGTCCAGAATTTTTTGGAGATACTCATTTTAGGGGATTGGTATGGAGAAAATGCAGGCAAATTTAAGATCTTGTATGAATTATCTGAAGATTCAGAATAGGTTTCCCAAAAATTTTAGAAGTATTTTAATTTTTCTTCACAATGAGTGATAGTCTTGTATTTATGTTTATAAACAATAGCATTAATGAAATAATAACAGTATGTCAAGTTAATTTAATTAGCTGTGGTTGACAGTGATTTCATGTGATTAATCAAAGTAATTCTGTAAACATTGCAAATCCTATTTTTTTTTTAATTTGAAAAAGATATTATTCCAACATTATTTGCCTGCATATTCTAATTACACAAAATTTAGGGCTCTTGTAAAACAAACTCAATGCATGCAATGTTTCTAGCTTGCATTATGAAGACCATGCTTGTGGAAAGACTTCCTTCTTTATAGTATGTTAATTCATGACAATATTCTGTTCTTTCACAGGACAAAATATAATTAATTCTCTGAAATTTGGCCTTAAAGAAATGCAAACTCTGTAGAAAAAAAAGTAAAGAAATTAAGACATACATGTCATAAATATTCTTCCCCTCCTTCTAGAATGTGAAGCAGGCTGTTACTGTTCAGCATACTAAAATATTTAATTTAAACTCACATATCCAAACTGAATCTTGGTTTTAATTCAGTGTAACACTGTAAGTGTCAGTTGTATATTCACATAAAGTTGGTAGCATGAACTTATCTTGGAATCATTTATGAGGTATGCTTAGAGAAAAGTTTAAATTACCTGTCAGAAATACAAATAAGAAAATGTTGGAGCCCATAGTGTTGTGAGTTAGTATCATTGCCTTCCAAGATGTCTAATTCGTATATCATTAATAGACACCTATTTTGTATTATCACGTTTTAGATGCGATGGAGAAAGCAAGTGCTGTCTCAGCAGACCTACATTATTTGGCTTCTGTAGGAAAAAAGCCAGCAGAAACTCAAGATGCGAGTACAAATACTGACCCAGGTAAGTGCTACACAGGTGATCTACAGAAAACAACTGTTTCTGGTGTTGCTTCTTGATTAGTTACATTATTTTTGTTCAGTTTTCAAAATGCAGCAAGCTAGTAAAGGGGAAGCAATTTTTTGTGCTCTAATTTCTTATTTCAAAAAGAACTAAACCAGGAAACATTGGAATATTAATTGTAAAGCAGTAGTTAAAATCATTATAATTAAAAATATTATTGACCAATTATATAAGAGTCTCCTCACACTTTCTGTAAGTCAGATGTGCTGTGACTTTTTTTGAAAGCTTGTTTTAATTTGACTTTATCTAAATCCATTTTAGACAATGTTTTACAATTGACTGAAATTGTTTCCATACTCTTTCCCCACTTCTCTTTGATGGTGAACTGGTAAATCAGAAATGTATACTCAGATAATGCCATTGGTATCTTTACTTTCCTTAGACTCATGCATTCTGGTCTTCTTTTCTTTTCTGATCAAGTGCTCAAATCATATCAGGATCATGGGATCAGTGGTGGAAATGAGGTTTCCAAAGTTCAAGAAAATGAGCTGGTCACATCTGTTCCTGCATCAGGTGTGGCTGCAGTCTTTAATTTGTCCTTTGCTTCATTTGTTCTTTGGGAAGTCTATGAAAGTGTTAATGTTCTAGCATGGGTTTTATATCTGAGACACCTCAATGCAGGGTGTAGATAGCATGCTAATTTATCCGAGTTCTTGAAACCCAATCCTTACTTTTGTGGATTTTAGCTTGATTTTAGTGCCCACTTAATCTTTGGGATTTAGTGTAATGTAGACCAAATGAATTCATCAGTGAGATGTTAAAACAGATCACATGAAATTGAACTGCAATAGCATTGTTCCATAAATACATTACATAAATTTCAGTACCCAAGTATTTCTCCTGTGGTACCAAGAGAGTATACTAATTTTTCCATTATTGTAAAATTCAACAATGTTTTTCAATTTGAATATAATTTTACTACATCACATGACTCATTTGCAGTTAGTTTTATTAGGGGGTTCTATTTGAGTAATCTGATTTCTTTGGATTAAGTAAAGATGCAGATCTTTTTTACCTAAGTAGGAGGGACTTGGATATTAATAGCAATCTAGATGGCAGCTTAGTTAAAGCTTTTCTTATCTTCTAGAGAATGCAGAGCTGTGTCCAAACAGTCTGAAGTTTTTGTGGCTTTTACTGTGAATATAATACTGCCTATTATTATTTTCTTGTAGAATCGTCTAGTTCCTCTGTGATACTACTGCCAAACATGTATTTAAACCTGAGTTCCCCCACTGAACTGAATGAGAAACCTTTACCATCCTTTCTGTCAGATGCACCTGATTTGGTTAGTGATCTAATGTACATATGGCTGAAATGCGTTTGAAGTATACTGTTTATCTTCATGAGTTTGGGTTGTTTGTATCTGCATGAGTCAGTTGTGTAGTATGGTAGGGAAGACTCTATTTATTTCGTTCCCAAAAAAAAAGCCTTTCATCAACAAATGTAAAGAGGTAAACACAGGGAATGGTGAACTCTGCACTATAAACAGCTCATACAAAACACATACTATATAATTCTTCATTATCTTGTTTAGCATAATCAGGAATATATCAGTGTGACTGACATTGAAGACAGAGACATCCTTAGCAATTTGCCCATGATATCTGAGTCTTCAGAAGAGATAGCTGCTGCACAGCAGAATGAGAAGCTTGAAATTCCATCTACTGCAAAACTTCATCACACAGCAGCTTCTGTTACTAATGCTGTTCCACCTGGGGGACTTCAGAAGCAAGGTAAACCATTTCAATTTTAAATCCAAGAAAAAGTAATACTCTTTTGTTGTAATACTCCCACAGAAAATCTGCAGCCTTTCCCCAATTAACCTCATGGTTTTTTAATCTTAAACATCAACATTGATAGAGTTGACTTCTTTTGTAATGATTCCTGCCTTCTAAAACACTCTATCAGGTATGGCACATTTGTGCCTAATTACTTGCAGTATTTATGTGCTTGTGGATTATTCAGCGATATTGGTGCATTCTTTTATTTTTATTTTAAGATGATCATCAGAAAAGTGTATCAAGCAAATTGCAAAAGAAGGATAAGTCAGATTCTACTACAGATATTGTAACTTGGAACATAGCACCTGAAGATGGCAGAGAACTTCCTTCTTCAGGGCTTCCATCCAAAGTAATTGAAAAAGAATACTTTTCCGCAAAGCAGAAGGAAATGGATATGCAATTACAGACACTACAGAACATAGTAGAAAATATGGAGCAAGATTTCA